>MLYV02000785.1:0-37580 GCA_001913855.2 Hermanssonia centrifuga | reverse complement strand
TGAAAATAAGTTGAAAAGAGTATAAACTTTATTCACAATTTTCAATATAAAATTTTGGTAAAAATTCACAAGAACTTTCTAGTTTTATCTGATGATATTTTGTGATAAATCTAAGATATTTTTGACTCAAAATGTGCTTTAAATTTTTTCCTAGCTTGTCTACCCTAAAATCTGATTACAACTTTAGCAAAAAATCTATCAAATTAATGTTTTGATCAGATTTCCTTCAGTTTTTACCAACATCTTGCACAAGAAAAGTATGGATAAGATTTAAAGCATATGTTGAGTCAAAAATATCTTAGATTTGTCACAACATATCATCAGATAAAATCAGGAAGTTTTTCTGAAATTTTACCAGAATTTTATATTGAAAATTATGAATAAAGTTTATACTCTTTTCAACTTATTTTTGAGTTTTATTCTAGCCAAAAATCCCCACAGATATCCAGTGATTGCTGTGAGTAATGATGAGATTCTTCATAGAGGGTTTCCCGCACAGGAGTCAGATCAGGAGACGGCAATCTTCTTGGGAGCTTGCTTTGCTCAGATGAAGTCTTCGGGAACGAGACGGTAAGTACACCGTCCTCCAGCGACGCCTTGATATCCTCACTCTACATACCACGATATTAGTATATCTTTGAATATTAAGTAAATACGATCACCTTGGTGTCCTGAGGAAGAGAAATAGATCGCGAGAACTTGCCGTAGCGACATTTGCGCACCACATACCCGCCCTTATCATACTTGAATGAAATCTTTGGCTCGCCAGAGACCTCGAGGATGTTATCGTGCACATCAATATTAATGTCTTCCTTCGGTATCCCCGGCAGCTCGAAGGTATCTGTCAAGGTATTAAGCTGAGAATTCTCTTGCACGTCTATCCTATTGGCTCTGCGTCGATACCCATTACAGATCGCTTGAATGTATACAACAAGCATCATGTACTTACCTTGGGCGAAACAGTGTCTGTCCGCTTTCGCTGCCACTACGCCATGGCACCTGGTTGCCCTGGTGGGAGCAATCGGTAGAGGCCTCGTCAAATAGGCAATCAAAGTTGGTGAGGAAAGGCTCAGAGAAGAGATAAGAAAGTGACATTGTTTTATAGCTGGAGGTTATGAGAACAGTCGAATGACTGAGTTGTTACTTTTCCTTGAGGATGATTATGTTGCTTCCAGTGAGGGCTTTTATACGCATATGGCCGAATGAAACGAACCTCGATCGTGCCGAGTACCAATTGAGAAAGAAATAAATAGGAATACACAAACCGCATGGTGGCCTAGTCTTGTTTCTAGCGTCGTTCCCAGACATTATTGAAACTCCGCAAGTCGTAATCCGGACTAAGCCGGGCGGAATCTGAACGAGACTAGCAGGGAGGAGCTTTGCCTGCCAAGGACTTTCACAGTCCGCCGGCGTAGTCCGGGTGCAGCCACCAAGCTCCGAACGAGACTAACTTGTGGTGGCCATGCAGAAATGAATCACACAAAATTGTTGTTGGAAAGAATGTAATTGCTACACGGCAACAATAATGACACACTATAGGGGAATAATGTGCACAAGACCATGAAACAATGAACGACAAGAAGTCCAGATAACGACAAAAAAGAATTTAAGTGTGACTACGAGAGGAACGTGTACTACGTCCGCTCCTCATCCGGTGATACATCACCGGTACTATACCAACAAAACCAACACACAAACCCTCATTAGAGGTGCTCGTATGTGTGTACCGTGATCTCGCAATGAGTACGGGGTCTGTGGCAGTATCGAGAAACAGTACAGGTGCGAGGGTCTTCCGAAGCTCGAAGGAAAGGTTTAGATACGAGATGAGATAGAAAGAGTTTCAAATATGCAAGATATTCGTAGCTCAGTACCGCGTATGCGAGTACTGAGTGCAGGGGTAATGTGTATAAAGTGTTCGAACGACGTGTTCGAACTAGAGGTATGACTTAGCTATGCTCGTACCCGGATATACGAATGATATTTGGCGGGATACGAGGGGGACTGTGATGGTTCGAACGCTTTGAGCTTGGAAGGACTGTCTGACTCAAATGACTAGGCGCGGCGCGGTTTCTCTCGAAGACTAGGGCTAGCTGACTAGAGGACTTATAGGAGGGAGGAAAGGTTTGAGAGATTCGAACCTGTGCTCGGATGAGTGGGGTACAGGTCTCTGTTTCTTCTTGGTAAAGTACAGGAGTATTTTATACTACTTCAGAAACCGTGACAAAATAGAGGATAAACAAGTACAACGAACTACCTAACAAGTCTGAATGAGGAATAGTACTATAGCTACAAGCACCGGGGAAATAAGGACGGTCAAGTGTGAAGTTGCATGAGGTACGACTTGGTTCGAACATGTGGGACTGAGGGTCCTTGCACCGTACCTGGTACAGAATACAATAACTCCTTCCTCCTCGAGGCTAATGAGTGCCGCCTTGTCTCCTCATGGCCAGGGGCGCATCACTAAGTGCTTGGACCACCTGTGATCCGCGGTGCGAGCCTAGACCGTGCGTTCGATTCTGCGGCTTTTCGAACTTACGGTAGACTGGGTCTGGTCGGGCCGTAGGGCGGGAGTGAATCCTACTAGAAGATAACGGAAGGCTAGGCCAGCAAAGATCGGATAGGAAAAGGTTCGAATAACGTGGGCGCCGAGAGTTGGGTTCAGTAGTGTCGTATGTAGTGGTGCGCCAAGTTCCTGGTTCGAACCAGCGCCTGGCCTGGTCATGGGCGCTTGCCTGCTCAAATGTCAAAGATACTGACATGAGTTGGGAGTTCGAACGAGTGAGGGAAACACGAAATCTGGAGGCTACAAAATAGGGGGCGTATCAGCGCGAGTCAGTGTGGTAGTGGGGTAGGTTCTAAGGGTCGGTGAGGACTACTCGTGGCTGGATATGAGTGGGCAAACACCCAGAGACGCGAGGCGTGATACCGCCAGACGGAGCGTCAGGCTAACTGTGTAGTTCTAAACCAAATAATAAGCTTTACTTGTAACTATTTCAAAACTTACCTAATTCTCTTTATCTTGCATGTCCCTTTCGTGTCTATGCTTGCAAGAACTTTCAAGACCGGGTTTTGCCATAACAAGGTGTGGATTCAAGAAACAAGGAAGTTACAGGTTGCGAGTGGTATAGAGAGTCCAGGTCTGGGGAAGTGCCCTTTCCGAAACTACAAAACATCCTTTATATATGTTCCTGTATTGTTCTCTCGATAGGAAGTACTTTCGTTGGAAGGTGAAGAAACGGATATGTAAAGAACTAAGAGACTGGATAGAAAGCGACTGACAAGGAAATATTTCTGCATTGGGCGTAAAAAGTTGTCAAGAAGCCTTCGGAAGTTCAAGGGAAGAGCTATAACTCGGCGCAACTCTACGAGACACTGGATATCTGTGGGGATTTTTGGCTAGAATAAAACTTAAAAATAAGTTGAAAAGAGTATAAACTTTATTCATGATTTTCAATATAAAATTTTGGTAAAAGCTCACAAGAACTTTCTAGTTTTATCTGATGATATTTTGTGACAAATCTAAGATATTTTTGACTCAAAATATGCCTTAAATTTTGTCTATACTTTTCTTGTGCAAAATGTTTGTAAAAACTAAAGAAAACCTGATCAAAACATCAATTTTATAGATTTTGCTAAAGTTGTAATAAGATTTCAAGGTAGAAAAGCTAAGACAAAATTTAAAGCATATTGTGAGTCAGAAATATCTTAGATATGTCACAAAATATCATCAGATAAAACTAGGAAGTTCTTGTGAATTTTTACCAAAATTTTATATTGAAAATCATGAATAAAGTTTATACTCTTTTCAACTTATGTTTAACTTTTATTCTAGCCAAAAATCCCCACAGATATCCAGTGAGACTCCCGTCTTCTATTTACATGCGTGTTTCATCCCCCAGCAAAAGCAGAAGATCAGAAGTCACGGAGTCAGCGGCTTACTTCTCAAACCCATCCTTTCATCAGGAGTCCCTCGGAGACGTCAGCCTTGTCTAAGATTTATTGGTAGAAGGCTTTGATCAGAGAAAGGAAGAATGAATAAAGGAATTGAAGAAATAAACAAGTTCAAAAGAAGAATGAACATCAACCACTTCTCTTCCCAATCAGGTAACTTGTTGGGATGTGGTGATTGGCCAGATGCTTTTTATTATCTAAAACAGAAAAATAAAGGGTATTCAGTAGTCCGAGTGTGTAACACTCCTACATCAGATAGTCTCATCAGATAGCGCGTAGGCCAGGAATCCAAGAGAGAGATAAAGGAAAAAAATGGCCAGAGTGTGAGGACCAGGTGGTATATAGTAGCTAGGAAGGTGTACAAGTAATTCTTCAGTTACCTTAGGGCATTTTATGCTCGTAGTATTTTCCTCTCCCCATTCTTGGTACTGAAAGGTCCTCGATTCCTAGGTGCTCACCCATATACCAATACTATTTTCTCTTCCTCTCTGGCAAAAGCTCAACTTTGTATCTGAAAAATCTGTCTCAGGCTTACAATCTCAGTTTTGCTGACGCTCTGTTGTGTCCGAGTGCTCCTAGGGTCAATCTCTTGCTGGAAAGCGTGAGCCTAGCATCCATCCTCACCTTGGACCTGAAGTCTTGGTCACTAGATGGAGATCCCGGTACTTAAAAGCACTTTCAACAGTGGTAGGATGATGCGTGGGAAATGATAGAAGTGTGTTGGCTCTGCGCAGAGCCCATTGGTAAACTACGGTTTGAGAACAGATAGAGACCGTTCTGAGACGTACAAGGTAGACTAAGATTATTACGGAGGCCTTGGTGTAACTGCAGCAATCACGTGTACTGCAGTCAAAGCCTAGATCTAGTACAGTTCGCAGTTGAGCTGTGATCCGTGTACCATGGGTGGGCACATGATCTACTACCAGCCTGGGGAAGTGGCTCCAATTACACCTCCACTGAAGGAGAATGTAACAACAGTTCATTCCGTACTAGTGCCTGTTTATCTGAGTCCCTAGCACACACTGTAGTTGGGCTAATGCCTGGACTGCTGACTGTGTGGGCACAAAGTGGAGTGCACAAACTAATTCTACATGCAGGGCTTTCACAGGGAAAGTGGAAAGGATGAGGGATTTTAAAAGATCTGGGTGAGTGGGTAAGCTTTTGCCTGGTTTCAAGAGCGGGAACAATGACGAAGACACAAGATACTACACCTCACAGGGGTCTGCAAACTGCTTAGTCTTGAGAGCGAACGATGCTTGGCAGCAAAGTAGAGCTAGAAGACAAGTTGCATAATGTTAGATACTACTGATACTATACAGGAGTGTATAGCTTACCTAGAAGACAAAAGGCGAAAGCTGAGTCTTCTAGGAGCCTAAGGAACAATATATATACTATGGTACTTCAGGGCAGGTGTGTGAAGTAACTATTTCATGGGGATGCTCTGTCATATACCAATTGACCGGGATACCAGTATATCAGAGTTAAGGGAAACTTATGACAATGTCCTGGATTGTGTCACGTGAATATTACTAAAAGAGGAAATAGATATAAAAGGAAACAGGCGCATCAAGCGGATCATCAGGGAATTAAGCACCACCCCATGAGCCACTATTAATGCATTACCACCTGGCAACAGCCAGCATATGTTATGCATTAAACCTCGGCCAAAAGCACTGCTTTTGAGAGCTCAAATGGCTGGATAGCCAGGCCGGTGTATTGCATTAAATGCCTGGGAATAACCTTTCTGAATGGTCAGGCATAAGGAGTGTCTATATCTGGTATATATTATTATATTGCGCTATTTCTCGCGCCCAGCGCTTATTTTAGCGTTTGACAGAGGTTCCTCTTATAGGAGGCAAATAAAAAATATTCAGGGGGTGTATGCATGATATACCTACTCAATTATAAAGTTCATATATGTTTTCTATGTTTGTGGAAAGTCATAAAGGCTAAAATGTTGAAACCATAAGATCTGTGACACATGTCCCAATTAGGCAAGTGCTCAACTTTTGCTGTATTTTGGCTACTTCCTTGCTACCTCAATCCTCTATATCTTTATCAATAAATCTGGAATAAATCAGAGGGGTTATAGACATATATATCCATGTACAGAAATAATATGGTAATTTTCTACCATGCCCAAATGCGGAAATGAAGCCATATATGTCATTTCCCCCAATGTGCACTATTGGAAGGCCATTTATACATGCTAAAAAGCTTCCTGAAGCGTACAAATACTTATATAGACTATATACACTTGATAGAATATGATTCAGGCTTTTGAAATGCTGTTTTATTGCAGGTAAATGCAATTCTATTCTGCCATACACAGGGCACATATGGCCAAAATCGCTCTGTCAATACAGAGCCTATATATTGTAGATGTATTCCCTGTTATTCCATAATTTATAAGCTAGAAATGGCCCTGCTATAAATATATTTATCGAAAATATAATATATTAAAATAGGCAATTATAGGCTGGCATGCTGTCCCCTGCCCATATATTGTATACCCTATCTTAGTACACATATAGGGCTATCTGTGTATAACTTTTTGAGAGGTTTCATGCAGGTATAAGTGCCTGCCTGGATGGGGTATTTTCTGTATTATAAATGCATGGTATTCTATCCATTAAACAACAGGCCTAGCTCTAATAATTTCAAATTCATGATTATACTACTAAAAACTATTTACTGTATTTATTTCATATTTTTAGGAGCCAGGAAATACCCAAAAACCCGGAATTTATGCTGCCCAAGCCAGAGCAATTGGGATGCACAAATGCGGAAATAAGCGCCAGAGTTTGGTAGCCATGAGGCATGCAGCCATATACCATAATAGGCCATGGGAGGGAAAGGGCGGGATTTTGATGGGAACTGTCAAACACTAAAATAAGCGCTGGGCGCGAGAAATAGCGCAATGTGATAACAATGGCATTTCTCCATTGATTTAATCAATATCTGATGATAATCCCTATTAGAATTGCAGGATAAACCATATTGAGCTCTTTTAAGTGACCTAAATAATAGATATAGTTGATAACAATGTAATGCAATACCCCAACCACAGAGTAATGCACTAATAGCAAACCACCGGCTCTAAGCATGGGTCGGTCCCGCCGCACTCCTTTCTAAGAAAAGAGACGCCCCTAACCGGTCACGTGACAGGCCAAGTCGTGACATATAAAGCATTTGAACAAAGTGTTTGAACCAAAGAAAGACTTCATCTGGAAAAACGTCTCGTGTCAGACCCGCCTGCAAGAGATATAGACATGTCATACCGCAGAGACCAATCTGGACCCGTGGCATTATGATATATACCTCACAGACTAGTCTCTAACCTTCACCTGTAGGCACATGCCAAGTGTATAGTACAGAGCGATAAGCAAGTAATATAGACCTGTTGTACATATCTTACCAGATACAGACAGTATGGCCCAATCATAGCATTCAACAAAATATAGTAGAATAAAGGGTAGACGACTACAAAGATCAGATTGTATGGTAAAGTCCGGAGCTAGAAAAGCAGTCAATACTTATGTATGGGTTGACG
Source organism: Hermanssonia centrifuga (assembly GCA_001913855.2). Taxonomy (NCBI): domain Eukaryota; kingdom Fungi; phylum Basidiomycota; class Agaricomycetes; order Polyporales; family Meruliaceae; genus Hermanssonia; species Hermanssonia centrifuga. Next base: position 30,076 of record MLYV02000785.1, on the reverse strand, counting down.
AAGAAATTCCTCGCTGTGTCCAACACGTTCCCAGACCTCCAAGATGGGTCAATCTGTGCGCCTGCCTTTCCTACCAAATGACATGCCCCCAATATCCGATCAGCGGTAACGACCTCTGCATTCTGCTTCCTGTTCAGCGTTGAGCGCGCGACTTGATACATCCCCGTTCTATCATCCATGCGACCAAACGAAGTGAACCACTCAACGTAAACGAGGGGATGCGCGAGACGGCCGTAAGCTGCGGGAAGCTCGAATATTGCACGTACACGTCCTACGCGTAATCCTGCCTCCCACCACAGGTAAGTGCTCAGTTGCTTTGTATGACTTTAGGAGTGTGCTTACCATCCAGAGAACCCTTTTCCCGAGCGCGATACACCATAGGGTCTTTGATGACCAGAGCCGTGTGGAGATGTGCAAGCACAGCCGGTGATCGTCCACGAGCTGGAACAGGTGCGGTAGCATGTATTTTGTCAAAAGATACTAAGGTTGAGACGAATCTGTTCCAGGGACGCTCAATTTTGAGCTGTTTGTAGACGTTATACCGAGTGAGATGGTTGGGGAGAGATTTTGCCTGAGGAAAGTGGTGCCGAACGAAGGTCTTCAGCGCTGGCAGGAATTCGGATGCGCCATGCGATTGTTCCAGGACAATCAATGGCGTGCGTGGGGAAGGACACCTGACGGCAATGCGGTATAGACGCGGAGTTGTCGCAGATGAGAATCAAAGGTCCTGACACTTTCCCCTTATTATCTCCTCCACGTCTGACTCGTCTCCTGCAGGCCCAGCTGCCTCTTTGTCTCCTGCTACAGCTCTCGTCCCATGTGCTGCCTCCTTTAGCTCCTCATCGCGCAACCAGTCAAGATAAGCCACCCGTAGATCGGCCGCCTCCTGTCGCTGTAACCAGGTGGTCATATGGGCAATGTAATCTCTGTGATTACCTGCGCGGTAACCCTCTTTCGCAAAATCTATGTGCAATCTTTCAGCTAACTCGGTGTTGTATCCATCTAGGGCTCCTTTTTGTTCTATGGCCTCGAAATAATGGAACATCGCATGTACTTTCGGTATGTTGAAGTGTTCACGGACACCCAGATCAACGAAGACATCCTTGTGACGGTGAAACATGTCATAAGCGGTACGCAAAGCCTTCAAAGTCTCTGTAGTCTGTTGTTGATACTGTGCAATGTAGATGAAATCAATTGTTGCTTGAACCACTGCTAGGACTTCTGCGCTAACTGCACCCACGAGAAGAGCGACAAACACCTTCTGCATTTCTTTACGCTCGGTGTTCGTCCACTGCGTAACGTGGGATATGCCCTTCTTGAAGTATCGAAGTCCTGGTACGTCTGTGATAGCCATGAAGCGGCGATCCATTTCGTCGTCCCCAATCAGCTTGGTACACCAGCTAACTAGGTGGTCCTTGAAAACCCCCTTGTGTAACTGATGCATGATGTCCGGCGTCAGACAGGCAAAGATGTCACAATGTGGCAGCTCTCTCCAAAACGGCTCGTACACTGGGCGCATACCGCGCTCGTGGAACTCAGGTGGGTTCTCTCCGCATTTGTGTTTATCAAGAAGATCCAGGGATTTGCTAACACTTCGTAGCAGGCACCCCGTCGGCTCACCCCGCTGATTTGAAGGGATCAGCCCTCGAGGGCAGAATGACTCCCGAACATTGGCGACTAGGCATTGCTCCGGGAAATCCGCAACGTATGCAGCAACAATGGGGAAGATACGGCGCACCCAACCATCAGCACAGGTCATTTCCACACCAACTGCGCCGGCTTCGACAAGGGGATCAAGAATATTCTTCATGCATTGGTGGAATAGACGGTAGCCAGCAAGAGAGCGTGTCGCCTCTGAGAAGCAGCTGAGCTTGGTGACAGGTATGTAGCCTACTAGAACTGTGGCATGGGAGGTGACCTCACGTCTTGTCGCTTTAGCTATATTGCCTATCGAAAGGTAGACAGGCCATGCAGTTTGATCTCCACGGAACTGCGATAGCTTCGTCTTGTCAGAAGCTAGAATCACCGGAGCAATTGTGGCTCCAGCAGGCAGTTTCCCCTGGCAGCCACCATTTCAACTTGGTGAGTATAGTGGCAAAAATCGAACAAATCAATACTGACCTGGACATTCCACCACCAGTCCCCAGACCACATCTCATCATAAATGCGGCTTGTACCATTACTATCGGCAAATACTTGCTCAGGTGCGTAGCCCATTGAGTCGCGTAACGCTGGCTTGCCAATGAGCTCACGGATGCACTCTACGGGGTCTCGCCTCCATAGATCAAGACGTTCTGATAGAGGCTTCCCATCCTCTCCAATCACGTCTCCGGTTACAGTGAGTTCATCATATATCCAAGGGTCCGCTTCAGGAAGTTGATCCACGCATTGAAAGAATGTGTACTTGCTTCTGATTGACAGCTCACAGCGTTTGATCTGCATGCGAAAGCTCCGATTTAGCTAGTGGCTCCATCAGAATACAGGTAAGCCTCGACTACGCACGATATCAAGCTTCAAGAATTCATCAATCTTGTTCTGACCTACGTTCTTCAGAAGCCAATGCGCCAACTTCCATTCCTCCTCGTTTGCGAATGGGGCCCACCGTGGACGTCCATCCTTCTCATTAACACGCCGCCACTCCTCAAAAGTACTCTCCCCTCGTCTTAACACCTGGGCAACAGGCGATGGATAGTACCTGACGAAGCGAGCAATATCCTCGTCATCGGGTTCGTCTTCTACGGTTGCGCCGCGGCTGGGACTTTCTTCAATGGGTGAGAAGAAATTGTCAACGCTCATCGCCATTTCAAGGCTGACAGTTGTATCATTGTTATCATCAGACGCTGTCAAGCTGGTTGACGGGCCTGATGCTCTTGTACGCGTACGCTGGGTTTGTTCAATCCACACTTCCCAGCGGAGACGACAAGCTTCGGTGTTCTGAATGTGAAGCTTCACACCAATTGGTGTTGCCAGACGTTTATGGCAAAAGGTGCAACAATTAGGAGGTACCCGTGGTATGATTGGCTTGGTGGCTGACGATGTCCGAGCTGAGGCTTTGCGGTTGTCCATGGAATGCCCAGGTAATTTTTGGTATTGCAATTCAGATCAAGATGAATACTGAGCTTGCTGAGCGCATTTAGATAATGTGTCTACCGCCGGTATCCAAACTGGTACTATATAGTCGATCAATCTGTGGCGTGATCACTTGTGACTCGAGCAAACGTTTCGTCCTTTGTCTTGTTGTACCAGCACTAGCTTACCCTTTTCCTAGACACTTGTTGATCATGGCAAGCAATCGTGTCAGTAGGCGGACAGCTAAGCCTTCTGAGAAACAGAAGTCCATCGGTAAGTTTTAATCTGATACTACGTTGAATTTGCACAGAAGAATTCACGTTCTAACTCTAGACGCTGAAAAAGTCACCCAAGCAAGACCCAAACCTATTCCAGTGCCTCGCAAGGAACGTGCAGCAACTGAACAAGTACGAAAAGCTTCTTCAGGCTCAGTAAGTACAATTTCATGACCAACTGCTAGTTAATTAACCCACTTGCTCTAGTTTGTTTCAAAAACTGTCCAGCTCGTCAAAAAGGTGGTTACACCACGCGCCACCTCCAAGGGAACAACACCTATACAACATGCGGCGTCCAAGAAGCGGCCTGTTGCGGATCCGCAACCGAAGACGTCAGCTACAGGCTCGCGACCGTCGGAGACATCCGGTGCCAATGACAATGGCTCCATGCGTACGTCATCACTACAGCTGTATGCTATGATGATGCATTCACCTCTAATCAGGTCAGATCAATTCTGCAAACCGACAGCTACCTCCAAGTCACCCTATAGCCCAGCGTGCACGTCCACCTCCCCTGCTTCCCCACCGTCCCAGTCCCCCAAGTCCCCCCATTGAGGAACTGCATGGTGGGATGCCTGACAATCAAGCTTTTGACGACGATGAGGTTGACGGGCAATACTACGCCGCGGGCCCTCCAACGTCAAGCAGCTATACTAGCGATATGGAGCCAGACGGAATCTTTGACGATGAAATTGAGGAAGACGACCAGCCTCGTCCAGCTCGCTATGTATCCCAATATTCTTCTCCATCACCAGAAGCTCAAGGGATGCACGTCAATGATCTCACATTTGTTGACGATCTTCAAGAAGGTGAAGATCCATTGGTTGAAGCTGCGGTCACTGGTAATAGCAGCACTGGCACTGGCAAACGGCCGCGGTCGCCATCAACAGATGACGAGAAGCTTCCACCTACGCCGAAGGCTGTCAAGATAGTCGATCACTCTGGGCGAGCACGACAACAAGACTACGACACTGTTGTGAAAGAAGTGATCAAGATTGCCATTGATTTGTATGAAGTAAAACTAATCACGGTGTGTGGGTTCCCTTCTTCCTCGATGGAAGTCGACTGGGTTACGGAGGTTTGGGCAGAGGCATGCCGTCGTGAAGGGGTCAAGTACCGCGTCACATCAGACCTTCATAAAATGGTACGTGGGGTGTTTTCTATTTGAAAGATTATGTTGCTGAATGGTTCTACTACTATAGCTTACTCGCCGAGGGACACATCTGCGGAGCGAGATGAAGAACAAGGGCCGCAAGACTGTTACAGTATATTACAATCTCAAGCCCGGCCAGAGTGAGCGATCAAAGATAACAAACAAGAAGCTGGTTGGGAAGCTACTCATGGAAGAAGAGCCTGACAGGAACCTGTTCATATACCCAGTACGTTGTGACTTGGAAGAATCTGAAAGGGGCTGTGATGGCTGACGAGTAATACTTCCAGGCAAAAGAACAGACACGGGATTCTGCGACCCGTCAGCACATCTACCGACACCCGGCAATTGCGAACATCATCAACGAATATATCTTCGGGGACCGTAGCTCACTCGGCGTAAGGTACGCTGAATACTTTGGCGACCAACTTCCGAAGCCTACAATTGCATTGGCATCAACATGCGTAAGCTATTTAGTGTTCATATCTACGTCTGGCAGCTGACTTGTGAAACTAGATTGAGTTCTGCTTGAAGGAGTGGTCGGAAGGTCATTTCGAGGACACTACCTTTACTGTCGGCGAGAATTCTGTCGTATTTGCATCGCATCTTGCCGACCTTGACAAGTTTGAGAGGCTCACGTTGAGGCACGAGCTATATCACAAACTGGCAACAAAGCTACTCACAAATGCACGGTAAGTCTTTGCGATCATGGGCAGTGCTAGTAGCCTAGTAGTACCAGTACACTGACAAATGATTCATTGTTAGATACTATGCTGGGGTAGGGGCAACTACGGACGTGCCAACAGCGGGAAGACTGTCTGACAAAGTCTTTGAGAACATGATGAAGGCTTATGAGGAGAGGGGGGACCCGGAGTCAGAGTCGGATGTGCCGGATAAGGCTAGTGATGTCGACGAACAGTAGCAGATTTGTTTTCAGATTTCATCCAAATATATTCTGTGTCTACCATATGATATGTATCAGTGTGTTGTGGCTACAGGAAGCAAGTCTGTACTAGGCTAGAGCAAACAGACCTGAGGGTCTTTGACTGTATGGACCACCATTGACCTCTTTACTAGTGAAATATACCGCATGGTGAATGATCTGCCTGTACTAGATCAATATATTTTGATACAGATCCGCAATGCGGCAGTCTGAATGGTCTAGGCCAGGGGGTCGTATATGGCGGGTATGGCGGTCTGTGCCGGTCATATCGCTATATACCACTTACTGTTTTTCCAGATGTTATCTTGACCTGTACCCAGATATACAAATGATATCTAGTGAGATGCAAGGGGAATTGGATGGCTTGTACGTAGGGACTCAGATCTCAGATGGCTCACTAAACTCATATGACTTGGGGAAAACTAGATGCAGCGCGGTTACTCAAAGACTAGCACTAGAGAACTCAATGACTTGGGGGAAACTAGAGAGAAATGTTGAGAGGCTTGAACTTGTGCTTGGATAAGCAGAATGCAGGTCTCTGTGTAACAGGAAAAGTACAGAAGTATTTTATACTACAAAAGAAACTTGGACAAAACAAAGAGTAAACAAGTACAACAAACTGCATAACAAGTACAAATGAGGTTTAGTACTATGGATACAAGAGATGGAGAAATATGAAAGATCAACTGCTTTAGTTACATGTGGTACAAAAGTGTTTGAACATGTGAAAGAGAGGGCCCTTGCACTATACCTTATACAGAATACAATAAACTCTTCCACCTCAAGGACTTTAGAGCACCAATTTGTATACTCGTGGCAAGGGGCACATCAACAAGTGCGTGGACCATCAGTGATCTGTAGTGCAAGTCCAGACCTTGCATTCAAAATCTGCGGCTTCTCAAATTTAGGGAAGAGTGGGGCTCGTCAGACTGTGATGCAGGAACAAAGCCTACTGGCTGATAAGGGGCCTTGAGTAGAGTTTGACTAGACAAGTATAAGGTACAAGGTACAAGTACAAGGCTAGTACAAGTACAAGGCTAGTACAAGATATGAGGCTAGTACAAGATACGACTAGCTAGGAGGTTTGTCTCATATCCCTCCCTTGTATAGACAGACTGTGGTTTTGGCAATCCAAAAGCCCCCTTGCACCTTTACAGCACAGTGTCTTGAGTCTACCTACCTCTGTGACTGCAGCATAGCCCAGAGGGGTTGTGTTGTGTGTTTATGGTAGTATTTGGGGCATAGTGCATCAATGTGAGCATTTGACTGTTCAAATGCCAGAGGTACAAGCGCTGGCTGAGAGCTCAAACAGATGAGGGAAGTGCAAAATAGGATGCTGAAAAATAGGGGGTGTATTAACAGGCAACATGGCGTAAAGGTTGCTAATGCTAGCAGTGCTAGTAATAGTGTATTCATAGGATAATCAGAGAGTATTGTAGCCCATGGCTAGGATGCTCAAGTCAAAATGGAATTTATTGAAAAATGCGCAGGCTAGAATTCAAAGAGACATTGTAGTAAGTGCCAAGATGTGACAGTGATACCCTGCACCCCAGATACTACCCTAAACACACAACACAACCCCTCTGGGCTATGCTGCAGTCACAGAGGTAGGTAGACTTAAGGCACTGTGCTATGAAGATGCAAGGGGGCTCCTGGATTCCCAAGACCAGAGTCTGTCTATACAAGGGAGGGATATGAGACAAACCTCCGTATCTGAACCCTTTCATACTAGCCTTGTATCTTGTACTTGTACTTTGTACTTGTATCTCATACCTCGTATTGTACTACTATGAAGGCTCCAGTATCTCAAAAATATATAGGAACTGGGGACAGATAGAAAAAACTGGAATTAAATGGAGTGGGTGTAGTACACCCAAGTACTACTGAGGACAAAGTGTAGAGACAAGCAAGACAAAGATAGGTGAGATAAGAAGTCAAAAACTCATAAATTTGAAAATTGAATCTTAAGACTTGTAGGGGATTATGAATGGGGTTTAAATGGATAGGAATGGACTAGGGACACTGCCCTCTTGTGCTAGGAATTGGGGGAACTCTTCTCTGTTGTTCTAGACAGAGTTAGTTATCAGCAAGGGTAAACCCTTCATAGATTTACTTTACCCTTACCCTTACCCTCCAAAACCCTTACCCTTCCCAAGGGTCCAAACCCTCCAAGGGTCTGAGGGGTTTTGGAGGGTCTAAGGGTCCCAAGGGTATGCTAAGGGTACGTCACTATATAAGAGCAAGCACTTAAGCTGAAGTTATACACTATATATACTATAGATTATTATTTATTGCTATACTAGTATTATTATATTTATAGTCTCCTTTGTATTAAGCTTTGGCTGGATTGCTGCTGTAAAGATACCAGAGATCTGTATAAGTTCTAGCCAGTGCCAAAAACAAGGCATAGTAATGCTCAGATTTGACTGTGCTAATAATTGACTATATACTTGTGAAAGAAGTAAACATCTGTAAAGATAGATTTGATAGATAAAAAGCAAAAGGATTGAGCGCAAAGTTACCATATATGGAAGGGTTATGTAAGGGTCCAAGGGTCTGACATTCTGACCCTTACCCTTACCCTCCAGACCTTTCCCCTTGACCCTTGGAGGGTCTCTGTACCCTTGCAGATCACTAGACAGAGTACAGGGGTTTGTATACTAAAAACAAAGCAAAGGTTCAAAGATATCAAATAAAACCAAATAAAAGGCTGAATCAGTGTAGACCATATGCTAGCAAGCCATATGACAGCAGACCATGTGGTAGAAACAAAAGAATATGTGAACAAGGCAAGAGGAAAACAATAAGAAAAATCATAAGGCCATATCGGAGGCAAAGGTGATAGCTCTCATACTACTGATAGACAAGCCAAGATACTCTGGGAAACTGATCTCAAATGCTTGGACCACTTTGTAGGTATAACTCAAACCTTTCCTGGCTTGTGCAAAAATTAGAGATCTGGTTTGAATCTCATATGTTAGAACTGGTGGAGGACATGAAAATAGAAGATGGGAAGGTAAAATGGGGGAGTATACAAATGGGGGTGTATCAATGGATACATAGTTGCTGAAAGGTTTGATCATTCATGTGCTACAAGTAACAAAGATGCTCATGTGGTTAATGCAATCTAACCAATCCTGAGCATAGAATATGTACAGGGTACAGTTTCCAATGTAGTTAGACCATACCTCTTTGAATATACATTGCAACCTTATTTGAATCTCTCTAACACTTGTTGGATATTGCTGACTTTGAATGATTATCTCTGTGTGGTTGAATCCCAGCTATCTAGTATCTTGCTGGGCATTTTCTGGGTTTGTGGCATATTTGTATAGTCTAAAGTGTGTAGTATATCTTTTTAGTATATTTTTTTTGTTGTTGAGTTTGCCTATCTTTTTGGTGAGTGATTATGTCCTGTATTATGCTTGGTTCTGTCTGGTTTTCTCATGCTTTTCTTGATTTGTTTTTAGTGTTTTTGGGCACTATTTGGGTGCTGTTCAGGTACTTACCTAGTTGTCATGTTTCAGCCTTTGCTTATTGTTTCTTGTTCATTGTTTGGTAACCATCTTGGAGGGTCAGACAGTCTGTTCTGTGGGTCTCATTCATCCCTTACATTATTCTCTGTTTCTGTTGTTAAGAGTATCATCTTTACTCTTTCTTACTCTGTTTCTTTCTCTCAGGATTAGGTGTTCCTTGTCATTGTTTTATGAATTACTTACTGTTTTCAGGCTGTATATCTCATTGGTTTCATTGTGTATCACGTCTGGTTGTACTATTCAGAATTCTACATCGTGCACATAGTATGTTATGTTAACTAGTGTTTGGGTTGTGATCTGGTGTGAAATTAATCCTTTTTTCTTAGTTTCCTGTTCCAAGGAGAGATGGTGTGTCTTTACACTGTTTGCTTCCCTTCCTCATAGAGGTTGGTACCAGTCCCCTGGGTCACAAAGAGGCTGGCAACAGGCTCTTTGTCTCAAGCCCTGGTCCAAGGGTACATATCAGGCTTGTGAATAAGTATGACTGCAACACAATTCTATTTGGACAGATAAACCACTCAAGGTTATCTATGGCCATTAGCAAGCTGGCTACCAAAATAGTGTCAGCTATTTGGATCTAAAAGCATTAGAAAATAAGGCACCATTGATGCTTTGATCTTCTGGAATCATACAAAGAACACCACTGCCTATTGATGCCCTGCTATTCTTTCTTCTCTTATACCACAACATGCCATTTTGTTATTATTGCTTTTCTCATGATGTTTCTCATCAATGTTCGGAGCTCAGAGAATTAGTAAAGTAGCATATTTTCCATCACTTATTGTACATATTTATGAGTGCTTGCACATCCTTGGCCAACATCCAAGCCTAGTTAGTAAACGGCGCTGAAATCTCTTAGGAATTGGCACACAAAGCTACAAAGTACAATTAACAGACCATGTCAAGTATATTCTACCAACCAGAATACTATACTACATGCCCTGTGATAGACTACACACCCCCATGCTATGATTCCTGATAACGACATCCAATAACGACATCTACAGAAGTGCCATAAGCCTCCTTGAGCGAGTCAATATTGCCCCGTGCCCTTGATCCATTCCTCATCCATGAAGCCAACACCGATATCATCAAATTGTTCAACTTCTTCGACAGCTTGTTTGTCCTCAGCCTCCCATCCTCGCCACATAACATCACCTTCGCGTTCTGTCGGTAGTGGCTCCATTCCAGTCGATGGTGTGGAAATGTAATCTGCTTCTCTTGACGTTGAACGAGATATAGCATGGTTTGCCACCGAAGGGATATCAAGCCCAAGGAAATCCTCGTCTTCTTCATCAAATTCAAGAGGTACTGAAGATGAGATTCCGCCCCCACGGGGAGCAAGCCGTGGCGAACGAACTTTCCCGATTTCGCGTCGGAGGCGTCCCAAACCTTCTGTCATGCCATCACTGATACCGGCAGCAACATTACGAATCGGAATTGCAGGCCTTCCTGAGGACCTGGTTGGACCATTCGGATACATAGGGATAGGAGGAGACGAATTCAGATACCGCAATTCTGCGGATAGCGCGGAAGCCAGCGGTTCATCAAAGGACGATGAGAATCCGCTCTGTGACGGTAACGAAGAACCCGACACGAAAAGTTCGCTCATGGCACCATTTGTTGCACAGACTTCGACTTGCTTGCGCACGTCAATCTTGTTTGCGGGCAAATCGAAGTGGTAACTACGAAGTAAAGCATGGTAGTCTTCCTCCAGATAGTAGAACGAAAATTGATGCGCCAGATATACTGATCTAGGGACGACTCCCTTCGACCGTGAGCAGGTTGAAAGCTCCGCTTGCGACAACCAACTAACTTGAATTCAGTACTGTTGCATCGTCTGCGATAGAGATGACCTACTCTGATTTGTTGAGGCGTGATGGAGTTCTCTTCGCTTGCCTCGGTCGGAATGAACGCTTGATTATCTGCCAATCCATTGCCCTGCGCAACGCCCATGTTGCAACAACCGTATTCTGAGCTACCAGATCCGTAGGCTTCTCCATCATTCTTGTTATCCCTGATGGCTGTCGCACGGCTGAAGGTGACGCAAGGGAAGCGGTAGCAGGCCGACCAATGGTACTGATACCCGGCAGCGAGATACTTGCCCCTGGCATCGATACAGCGCGCAAACTAGATGACACGTCATCCCGGGTACGACGTGAGAGGATGACTCGGCGTAAAGACAGCGCGCCGTCGGAAGGATCGAAGACGAGGATATCTTGGTGGCTCACTGTTTCTGAATGTCGTGCAGACGACAAGGTATTGGAATGAGTCGACGATGGCGACGACGATACTGACTGTGGATTCAAGGGAGGCTGAGGGGCTAAGGCCAGCGGTAAGGGCCCTGTCGCTGGAATGAAAGTGAATGCTGGCGGCGCGGAGACACGATCCTCAGGATGAGTGACTGGGAGACGCAGTCGTTCCACAGGAACCAACGGCGTTGATAACGGCTGCTATATGAATAGATTATAAGCACTGAAATGAAGTAGGAAAATAGCTTACCGGCTCAGATATGTTAACCACCTTGCCATCGAGGTGGCTGCGTTCATCGGTGGGTCCACCGTAAGGGTTTAGGGCAAACAGATGGATAGTGCGTTTATGAGAGGAGACGGCCAGCCATCGTCCATCAGTCGCCCAATCAAGCCGTTCTACTACAGCAGATGTGCGCCCTCGACGAAGGTCATAAATATGCCATGGGGCTGAAGAGTAAATGAGATCGTTGATAGAGGCATACAGACCGTCTTCAGCGTGACGCGTGTCCTCGCAGGTCTTCGCATCTCTACGGTGCATCTGCGGTACATTCTCTGTAGGCCGAAGTTTATAAACCTTCATAGTCTGGCCGTCCTTGGGTGTGACGACGAGGGATGTACCGTCGGCTGAGAATTGAACCGCGCTGATTGGCTGATGCCTTGAAACCATGAATTCTGCAACCACAGTCGGTGATGGCATTATCGACGCAGCATGTAGCGGTCGAAGGTCGAGTACCGTGATGTAATGACCATGCTCTTTGCTAGAAGATAGATTCTTTGCTTCTACAGGGCCCGGAGAGTTAGCATCCCCTTGGCTTCCAGAATTAGATATCGCCGAAGTGGAATATCGCCGGGTGTGTCCGCTACTCTCTGGTGCGCTTCGAGAATAGAATTTTCCCGATGTAAGCGGCGTGGCATTGGATGTGCGGGATTGACCATATTCAGAAGAAACAGCGGCTGACACTCCAGCACGAGCGGCAGAGAATGCCATGCCGCCGAGAGCCTTCATCCCGCTAAGGACACTCCCACCGATCTTGACTGCCGCAGTGCCAAACTCAGCCTGCGTTGTTGGAAGCCTGAATATCCCATTATCAGAGTCTGCTTGGTTAGCGGCCCGTGGGGTTCGAGACGACGTGTGAGATGGCGACTCAGGTCGAGGAGGGCTGGATGCGAATGCAAGAAGGCCTTGAGACAACGCGAAGATAGGTTGGGGTATCGTGGTAAGGTGCTCCCGCTGGCTGTACGTATCGGCCTCGTGATCTACGTTCAATAATGATACAGGATGGTTCATTTCTGGTGAGGGATGCGCAAAGGGCATTAATGAAACCGACTGCAGGATATGCAAAGTCTGAAGTGTCCGAGACGAAAGGATATGAAGGGTAGCTGGTTGAGATGTGCTCTGAGCATCTGGTCAGCGGCTGGAGTAGATAAAATATCTTACGAACCTACCAGAGCGAGAAATTCCGAGGAAGCTGAAAACGAGACCAAATGAGGGATACTCAATTTTCGGATAACCTCGTGAGTTCGAAGAGAATATACAAGCAATGATCGATCTTCCGACTTCGCCCTATAAATAAGGATGAGAGGTTGTTTGCAGAGATGCAGATGAATGTACGAACAAAATGCCAATGAGAGGACGATGCGAGGCAAATGCATCATCTGACGCAGAAGGGCGAGGGTCTGGTAGAATTTCAATCATTTCCACAGCGCCCCATTCAGGGCCAGCGAGGTTTAGAACTTCGGAAACTGATCCAAGACTAGAGCAGTCCCAAATCTGCAATCCAGTCCGATAGCCTAACATAAGGATTCGTCTGAAAATGGACTGATAAGCGAAACGATATTTCATGCTTTGCGAAAGTTGTATACCTGGATCGAGCACCTTCCACGAGCTTTCCCCAGCTGGCTGAGACAATTGCTTCGCCCTTATCTGAGCTAGGATATCTGGTCGTTGAATTTAGCTTCGTCCCTGTATTGGCATGTGCCTCTTCGTCAAGATCAAATACAGCTTCATCCATTTCCTCCACTCCTTTCCTCTCGTTTTCCCATCCTAGCAAACCCCTGTGATGCTCATGCTCAGAACTACCATCGCCACCCTGGTGCTTATAGTTGGTGGATTCGGCATTGTAGCCTCTCATATGAGTGGATGAGGACGTTCTGGAAGGCGGGAGGAAGCTGCCAAAAGAAACCGGACGAGATACGCGTGGCGGGGTCGGTACCACAGACGGTATGGGTATGGAAGATGGGACATAGCCACGGATTGTGCGCGAGAATGACTCAAGCGTCGAGGGCTCACTACACATGTAATCAGAAGATGAGTGTTAGAGCACACAGACGACGAGCGGAAGCGAAAGCATGACGGATCTTGTTGGAGGAAATATATCACAAGAAGCGCCTGACAATGAGAACATGCGCCTTTCGCATGCATCTTGGCAGCAGTATGAAGGGTCTGTCTGAAGCCCAGAACGACTGCGAGCTCGCATGATGATGAACCCCTGACTGGGTGCGGACAGTACGATGCAGCTAGCTCTGGGATGTAGACAAACCAGCATCACCTCAGCTTGTGCCAAACTTTAGATATTTTAGTCCGCCAGTAAACCCGAAGCCTTGCGAATGACGGAAGAATCGAAGCACGGAATAGCGACTCACCGTGCAAGAAGTGGCGACCGAACATGCCCCTGCACCTCAGGCTCTGATATGTCGACTAAGGGGGGTTCCTCTTCAACAATGGGCCTGCGAGGGGACAGAACTTTGGATACGATGGGGTCGGGAGGATGATCCAGCTCGCGCCTGAGATGAAACGCGTCTCGCATGTATTCCAAGGGTAGATGCATAGAGTCAACGTTTTCCGTCGTCGGTTCTGGGACAGCATCCTGTGCTGCTTCTGAGAGAGGGGGTTCAGGAGTGAAGCCGGGTATTCGGTCTGGAGGGGAAGAGGCTGCGGAGGTAGAAGGCGTGTCGCTAAGTTGCGAACCGAGAGAATTAGAATATACGATTGGATTTGCTTGTTTCCGAGAAAGACCATTGCGTCTGTTCTTTACGGGCATTAAACTAGGTGGAATATACCAGACAAGATGAGTGTAGACACAGAGATACAAAAGATGATGGAAGGCCTTGAAAGTTAATGCAAGACCTGGATGCGACGGATGAGACCGAAAGCAAGATAAAATAAGAGAGCAGAAGACGATGTGTGTTCGAGCCGTCGTGGTTGTAGACGAGAGGACGGCTGAGCTTGGCCCACCGCGCTCGTTCCGAGTCATACATCCGTCACTTCACCAACACTTCCTTTTCGGGCGATCTCCACTCTTTGCCTCATCCGACCAAAATTGTATTAAATCGATCTTTTTCGTTATGGCAAACAAAAGGTTGAGGTATACACACTTGTTTACATATCGGACAAATCGTTCCCCTGGTACTCACTGTGGACTCATTCGATATCGAAGACGCAGCGACTCTGTGATGTCCGTCGAATACCCGTAGCAGAAGAATAGCATCTGGATAACAAAAATGCTATCGTAAGAGACAGCCATAGTCAAAGTGAAGTTGATACGCCGATAAACGACCCCTGAGCTGAAGTCTGGGCAAGATTACCTAGAAAATGATACAACATGGGGGAAACAGCGCACCAGATCTTCACTAGCCCCCAAGGATCACCGTCCAGATCATTACTGGCTGTACCAAGCGTGATTTTATCCGCTAGTCACTACTACGCCTCCGTCAACGCAGTACTGCCAGTAAACATTGGTCCCGATGTCCCCGAGACCAACAGAAATAAGATAAGTGGCATGATTTGCATTCTTCCAGAGGGCTCTTCATATCTCCAGATGTCTTGGCAGTTTCTCAATCCCGACTTGAGTGTACAAAGTATCGACCACGTATAACACACTTCACAGGTCCGGAAGCCGTCGAAGAACTTCAAGATAAGAGAGAATGGTGTGTAACTGCGTACCGAGGCTCAGAGGGATGGCAATGTGGATGATCAACCGATCGGGGAAGACACAGAGGCACAAAGACAGCGACCATATTTTGCCACCGCACGACATGAGCTTCGGGTCCGGAGCCTGCTGATGCTCAGTAGTCTAGAAAGTCTTGCTTGTCGGTAGACCCTGCACTAGCTAGCCGAGGCATTGCGTGTTATGGTTATGTCACGAAAGCGGCAATCCCGTATCCGAAGGATAGATGAAGACCGTTTAAAAGATGTGTTTGACACCTTATTGGCGGCGGACGCTATGTGTTGGCCTGGGAGCAGTGGCGGCGCCCATTGGAGGCATGGCTGGGTTGAATGCACGCCACTGAGCCGGCGATGATGTTCGGCCTTCATGAATCAATGAGACAGGAGGTAAGGACGAGGAGAGGAGATTCTAGGGAACGGGCGAGCCTATCGTTACCGCCGCTGCGTAAAACTTGTGTGTACCGAGTACTGACGCACAAATGGGCGTAGAAGGACAGGGAAGATGGCGAGCCCCGCTCAGGTCAGTAGAATGTATAAAGTTGTAGACCGTAGATTAGAGAGGTGAACAATACTAGGACCATGCTTGCGGCATAATGCGACTTACGGAGAAAGATTCTGCGGATGGGGTCAGCAGGCCAGCGTTGAAATCAAGATGTTAGGAATCAGAAGCAACACAGTGAATCCTATTTTGATCATCCAACTCAGGCGGTTGACCGACCTGTGTACGTGATCATACCATGCATGCGCCGCACGAAGTGATAACGTACAATTTCGGATGACATCTTCCCCGAGGTATAGACGTGTCGTCGAGGGTTGCCAGTCGGTCTGCAAATTGAATTGGCCAGTAATGTGTTTGCGAACTGGCGAGAAGTACGTACGCGCCACGACTCGTCAGAACGTTGGCTGGCGCAACTGAGGCGGAAAGAGATGAAATGCTGGAACGGCGTTTCACTCGGCGAGGTAAGCACGTTCAATGCGGGGGATTGTTAACCTCCGGGCTCGAAATACACGCTCCCGATTTCTCGGAGGGATGGCACTGCGAGATAGAGCGGTAAATATAAGAGCAGAGAACCGCTGAACGGGTAGGGATACTATGATTGTGTTTAATCCATTGCTGGTCATGCCTCCATAAACAGCATGAGAAGATCATGACAGTATATTCCATACGTTTGAGTTGAACTAGGGCTGAACAGCACACAAACTAGTTGCTGCGAGGATGTCGCGTGTACGTCGAATCGTAACCTTGTTCTAGACGGGCCGCTCTAGTCTTAAGAGGAACCGCCGGTGAGCCTGAATGCGATCTTGTCGAAACTGGTACCCACCTTGAAGCTTAGTACCTGGGGAATAAATTGTACTCTCAGGAGCCGAACCTTTGTTCCAGGGTCATTTCAAGTGGTTCGCGGACATCCGAGGAAGCGGCCAAACAAGCTAATGTGAGCGCTCGTAAACAGAACAGAAAGACGAATCTCATTGCATGGAAATACGGTACACCGCGGATAGTAAAGCAAGAGACAACCGTGCACGTGCATGACAGGCGCAAAGTGACAGGCGAACTGAATCAGCAAGAACGCAATTATGACGAGAGGTACGAATCAGGAGTCGGCCAGTTGACGAAAAGCGCAAACCTCGGTGGAGAAACGGACAGCCGTCCAATGTGACCCTGCGTAGCAGTCGGGGGCGCCAGCCAACATGACGGTGCCAGAGAGGAGATAGTGGATATAGATGGTGTTGAAGAAAGAATGGAGGCGCCAAAGGAAGCATATCAATCAACGACGAACAGGCTAGAGGTATCCTTGATTGACGAGGCGTCGGGAAAGGCAGCCCTTCCGGGAGAGAAAGACACATGGTGCGTTTGCCTCGTTGTAAAGGCGTTGTGATGAGCGGTCTTCGCTGGATATGCTGTCATTCCCAAGCTATGGTCAGGCGCAGCCAGCGAGAAGCGCGCGGATGCAAATGGTGGCTGCGACTCACATTGTACGTTGCAAGTCGGCGTACTTACGCCTCCGCCCTATCTCATCGATGATCTCATGACATCCCGTAGTGTGCATGCTCTAGACCTTGAAGATCAGAGGATACTCCGTCCAGAGATAAGCGTCGGGCACTACAGCTGAAAGCTTGCACAGCGTATGACAGGAATCCAGAGAAGGATGCAAGGCTTTGAACAGCGATGTGAGCTCGAGGCTAAAGAGTGGGTTCCTGCGCTTTCCCGCCTTTGGTCAAGCGTTTGTCTCTCTGCGCCCTTTCGTCCCACGTCGCGACATCGGCAGGAAACCAAGCCTGTTCGCACTACGTAAAAGTTTGTCATGCCAGTCTGCGGTGCAAGCGGGGGCGACTTTTCCATTAGAAGACACGTGGGCGGGAGGCGTGCGACTGAGTTTGGGCAAAACCAATTTTGCGCGACAATACTTGCCAAATCAGTGCCGAAATCGGATCCAGCATTGAGCGCGCTGCCGCGCATCAGGGGTTGAGACCGGCGCGTTCCTCCTTTTGGAGGAAAAAGAGGTCAGGACCCCGATTACCGCAGGGCGGGCCGGACTTCAACGGCGCCTCTGCCCACGTCACCTTATTGAATCGTAGCGGTCAGCGTACGGTACACGCGCGGAACTGAACAGATCATCCTGACCTGTCGAGCTACATCAAGCCGACCTATGCAAGTCGTTGATGAACTATATCTGTCCAGACACGGGATGGCTCTCATGTGTTTTCATTCCCATACCAGCTTCAGTAAGAGCGCGTGGCACAGGTGCCAAATTCCTGAGAGTACAAGCGCATACCAGCGACGGTTATGCATGGACACCTCATTTCTAGGCAGGTGATAGGTCGGATGAATGGAAGCGGGCTGTAGCATAGGCCTGCTCGCGTGAGAAGCGTAGACAAGTAGATTCTGCAGTTCACATAGTCGAACGAGAACGTGTTGCCGCATTGGTAGCTGTCTGGCCAGTCTGATATTGGAGAATTACGTCCCTATAATACGTAGGGATGATGGTTATCCTTCGCCTCATGAGACTACGAACGGAAGATACCTACTAGTTGCGGGGATCTATAACTTTCATGATAAGACCGGCCTCCTTACAGATGTCAATCATGGGAGGATTGGATATATGAACTTGTTCCGGGTGAAGCGGAGGTCAGAATATTGTAAGCTGAAGGCGCGGGTTCATTGAATAATTCCATATTCGAGAAGATGGAAATGTCGGTGGGTCGGGCGGAATTGTTATCCACTGAAAATCGAACTTGTAGTGTAATGCATGAGGCTCGGAATAGAATGCGACGTACACGATTTTCGGTTTGTGTCATTTGTATCTGGAACTCGGGACACGCTACGTCGTTTCAGGGCTGCATTACGGTTTGACATTGCAGGTCAGGGCCTGTTGCCGCCGAAGCAGAAGTCTAGGGTATGGTTGTTAATTTGGAGGGATGACCGCAGAGGCCCTGTACCGCGTGTATCAGACGTTGGTGGTAGAATTCCCCAGCAGATCGTGTGTGTGCAGGGTGGCGCCATTAATGTGTGCGCTGGGAGACGAGGAGGAGGTTGCATATTTGTAGATATCATGGTCAGCCAATATTATCGATGGTTGGGGCGGGACGGGGTGATTGGGGGATCTGCT
Organism: Hermanssonia centrifuga; assembly: GCA_001913855.2. Classification (NCBI taxonomy): domain Eukaryota; kingdom Fungi; phylum Basidiomycota; class Agaricomycetes; order Polyporales; family Meruliaceae; genus Hermanssonia; species Hermanssonia centrifuga. The sequence continues at coordinate 11,297 of MLYV02000785.1, read as the reverse complement.
CTGGCGGCGGGAAGGAAGATCGCGTGCTTGACGGGGTGGCAGGGGACAGGGCGGGGTGGGTCGGGGTGCCATTGGGAATTGGGCGGAGACCTGGCGAGAAAGGGAGTCTACACTTACCATATATGGGAATCCGGGACGTACCTCGTATGAGCCGGGGGAAAGAAGTCTCTGATCAGCTTGCCGCATATCAAGACTCCCTCGGCCCCTTCAAAAATGCCCCGCCCCCCCTCGCGCCCGCTCTCCGTTTCGCCCCATTCCCGCCACCATCGCCGACAGCGGTCACCCTCTTCTCGACGTCGTCTTTCACGGCGAGCACGTCTCGATCCCTCCGTCTCATCTAGAACTCTCTCATCCGGACAATGTCTGTCTCGCCACAGCCTCTCCCTCAGTCCGCTATCCTCACTCGCTCCCCTCCTGAGATATCCATTGGCACTCCTATCGCGTCGCTGAGCCATGCTACTAGCAACGCCGGGGATTCCCCCGCCCAGCTCGCGTCTCTGCTCAGCAATAGTCTTATGGAGGTCGACAGTCTCAAGCGCGAACTCGCCTCTATGAAAAGGAGGGCAGAAAAGGCTGAGAGACTAGTGACCAGCTTCCAGAAGCTTTCTGCTGCAGTCGGTTCTCCCAATCACTCTGCTTCGGGAAATTCTACCCCCGCCAACGGTCAGTTGGACGAACAATCTGCAAGACTCCTGATCATGGAATGCGAAGCTCGCGCTGAGCACTACCTCATCGAGCGTGACGAATTGACCGCTCGTATCAATTGTATGCAGGAGGGCTGGGAGGAACTGGATAGGTTCTTATTCCAACAAACTGCCGACGCCTCCGATGCGAGGGCTCGGTTCTCCCTCCTCATGAACAAAAGAGGCGGGGATCTTGTGGTTCTCAGTAGAGACGGTCCTCCCCATGCCACCGCCCTTGTGAATACTCATCAGCAACTAGCGGCTCGAGATTCGCGACCACGTCCCTCTCCGAGGCTTTCGGTTAGGACTTCTGTACCGACCTCCCGCTCTGGAGTGCCACTATCAGCACAACAATATTCCTCGATTCCCCAGCCCCCGCCGCCTACACAGAGCTCTAGAGTGCGTCCCAGAGCCGGCAGTCTTGAGGGGTCTCCTTATGCTCCCTTGACCGGCCCTGGCGGCCCTCCACCGTCAAAGCGCATGCGAAGCGATCGCGATTATGACCGTGATCTACAGGTACCGCAGGGGCACTCATACAGCCAGTCCGTAAGTTGACTTCATTCATAATAATTTTATCATACACTGATTCAATATATCTCTCCAGCCGGGCAATTCTCCTCGATTGGTGTATCAAACCAATGGTCAAGTCGATCGCTCCCCGCCGCTTTCGGTCCCCCCTTCGCAAGGTCCTTATACACATGGCCAACCGCAACATTCATACCGTCACCGTGGCCGGGATGACGGCGTTCAAATTCGCTATACTGACGCTTCAGGACAGAGTTCACGCCACCCTGCACCCCGTGGTCGCCGTGGGCACCGGTCTGTTTCCCGTTCCAGGTCTAGGTCTCATAGTCGTGCGAGCTCGGCAAGCCTTGACGAAATGCTACTTGAGGCCACAACCGGCGACGATCCTGACCGTCGTGTCGATAGCAACGGCGTCCCTATTCTGCAACAACAACCTCGTCATCCTCACGGGGCCCCTCTCTCAGCTCATCCGTCACAGCATCTCTCACCTAATGCGCACGTCCCTCCTCGCCGTCAGCGCTCTATGTCCAACGAGCGAGATCGTGAATATCTCGCAATTCCATACCACAATTCCCGTTCTCGTGGGTCTTCGCAGTCGCACCCGTCTCTCCACCCCTCCTCCTCAATGAGCAATGTTGTCATTTCTGCAGGTGGTATACCATCCGGTCCTGGGGTTCCGGGGAATGCTCCACCGCTCACACAAGTACAAACCTACCAAACTCATATCTTCGCGCCTCCGGTCACCGGTGCTCCCGTGAAGAAGAGTAAGTCGATTGGTTCGCATTTTTTAGGTTCGATCTCCTCGATTGTACTGTACTCACGTCGTTCTCTAGCCCCTACTACTGGCGTTATCACAGGAATCTCAGGTATCGGTGGAGGTGGTTTCCCGGCTACCAATGCTCAAGGCCAGCGTATTTGCCGGCAATGCGGGCTTCCTGGCCGCTATAAAGACGGCAAATGCGTCGAAAAGTGGGGTCCAGGGCCAGAGGGTCCAGGTACTGTCTGCGACAGGTTCGTCTCTCCTGTGAATGGATAATGGTACTATGTTGACGATGACTACGCTCAGGTGTCGCAAAAAGATGAAAAGGGTGGAACGACGCGGCACACTGGATAGTCAACATCTTGCAAATAACTCCCACAGTGGCCCAGCCGCCGTGCATCCATCCGCTGCCGCCCTTCAACATCCACCAACGAACGGACGTAGCTCTCAGCAAATGTTGATCTCACAAGGCTCAGACCGCTCGCTCCAACGCACAGATACTCTGCCTGCAGGTCACATAGTCTCCCGAGCTGGTCTTGGGTCGAGTAGCACTCTAATCTTGGCCAATAACTCTTACGCCCGTATGGAGCGTGAAGAACCTCGAACACGACCTGCTTCTCCGCAGGTTCCTCCGCAAAGAGCTGCAGCACGTCGCTCCCCTCCTACGCCACCCTACATCGATACTCTTCCTAACACTGGTAACGAGGGGGACGATTCGTCTAATGAAGTAGAACGCGTCGTCTCTCGCGCGCGCACTTCCCGAGTGCAGAGTCCGGAACCGATCATTCCCCGTCCGCAATCTAATGGTCACCACGTACGGTCGCCTGAGCGCATTTCTCCGCCATCTCAACCTGCTGCGAGTGGTGGAGGCAGTCCACAACGAGGCTCACCTCGTGGATCAGAAGTCCCCGCAGGTAATACCGGGAAGTCGAAGCCTCCACCGATAGAGGCTGACGCGGACGCTGATGCTGACGCGGACGCAGAAGCTGACCTTGATGCTGATGCAGATATTGATGCAGAGGCTGACGCTGACGCTGATGCAGAGTTATTGGAAGCTGTTGACGCCGCTGAGGCGAACAATGCGTCAGGGGAGGAATGGCTAAAGAAAGAGGAAGCATAGTGGCAGGCTACTTGATTTAGCTTTCCGTTACAAAGGTACTCTTAACGCTTCCCGTTAGATTTCTACATACGCATATGCTACTTGTCGCTTTGTTCTTTTGCTGTCTCCTCTCGTCTGTATTTGTCATTGATTTCAAGCGGTCGTATTTTTTATGTTTATGTGATTCAGTATGTTATTTTCCTTGTACGGGTCAGAACTGTTCCAGGTTCAATGGAATTCAATGCAATGACGTTTGTGCACGCTGTCACTAAGGCGAACAATCTCCTGCATCGTGCAAGCATATCGTGTAATCCGAAGTCTTTACATCAAGTCCCAGTCAGCTATGGTACCGTAGAAGCTTACAACTGATTGTAGTAGTCTATCCATCTTACAATCCGAAGTTAAAAAGCTGTTCCTGCACATCCTCAAGACGTTTCTTCTTTGCCTTTAGTTCTTCCCGAGTAGTAGCAGTTCCCGCATCTTCGGCGAGATAGGATGCACACCTAACTTGTGCATTCGGTGTACCCAGGCCTAATTTCTCTATAAGGAACTCCTGAAGAGATTCGGCAAATGTTTTGAGGAAGCTCCGGTCTATTGCCATCGGTATCAGATCGATGACACGCTGGATAGAATGTGTAAAGCAATCGTTCAGCCAGATGTTTATGATTAGCACGGAGTAAGTCAACCTTATACGACACCTGAAAATATGCTCTCACTTCAGCCATTAGCTCAAGTTCCTGCTCATAGAAATCGACTGGGTTCAACTTGGCGAGATCAGACAATTCAACCTTGCGCCCGACGACGACGCTCAGAGTTACAAGAGCGGCCTTCAACTCATCGGAACTGATAGTTTGGGGCAACGCAGTAGATTTTCCTTTCGCGGGTGTGGTTTGGCACTGCTTGCGTTTTCCTTTTGGAGCCTTACGCTTGCGGCCGCTTGTCAATGGTGTTTTCGGCTTGTTAGTTGCAGTTTGTGCGGTTGGAGACTCGCTATCAGATGACTCGGAAGAACTCGAAGAGGATCCCGTTTTACTACTGGACGATGGTAAAGAGTTGTCCTGAGCCACTCCTAGCGAGCAGTATCAGTCATAAAGATGATGTGAGCGGTTGTCATCCTTTGGTATCGCTCGAGCGATATACTCACCACTATCATCGGGCACACCGCCACTTGTCATCTTCAAACGCTTATGGACCGGCTTCTGCGGTATATTCAACTTGCCCAACTTAATATCCTTATATCGAGCGAGGTACTTGGACTTAGTCTCTTGGTAATAGTGTCCGTTCTGAGTAAACGGCGCCATTTCATTAGCCAGGAGGCCTGTGATGTGCGACCATGCCGATTCCTTTATGGAGTCTAGAAATTCTTTTGTCATAGAACTATAAGCGGAACGATTAGCATACAGGGTAAAGACGATCGCGGATGTGGGCGTACAGTATATGTGCTCTGAATAGCATATGTTTCGAGAAGTTGACATCAATGATTGTGCCTAACGTTTCGTCAAATGTATCCACCACGGTGTCGAAACATCGGCGAGAATGGTTTTCCCAAGAACTCCGGCAAGTCGCCATGAGAGAAATTTTGGCCGAGTATGGGATGTTCCCAGGCAGCTCTCTGCCTAGAGAGTCCAGGATATGCTTCCGGATATCCTTAAGATAGATAAACCGCGAGAAGCCGTCGTCCCTTCGCACCACGTAATCGTTGATATTCACCACCTCGTCCTCTTCTTCCGACCAGATCAGCTGCCTACTGGTATAATCGGTAGAACCCGCTTCTGCTGCGTCTGCGAACGGTATAAAAGGAGGTTCAGAACCTCGAATATTTCGCTTTAGCTCGTGGTATACTCGGCGTGTGTCCTGGACTAGTTGACACGCCCCGCCGTCACCATCGACATAGTGTTGCACTTCTCTACAAAATGCAGCGATTTTCTTAAACACGTACTTCGATGGCTCTTTAGTAATAGGAGGAGGTAACTGGGCAATCTTGTCTGTACAAGCCGTCAGCTGGCGGGAAACTTCGAGCTGCAGCTTTGGAAGTCTAAGAAACGGAACGTCAACCGTGGTGTTAGCGAGCGTAGGGAGTCGATTGGATACTAACGATTGGTTTATCATCTTCAAAAGAAGACGGCTCAAATCTGCCAAAAGGTTATCTGTTCCAAATCGATCGTGGTGGGCTGATCCTGACCAGGGTGCTGTTTTCTTGAAGAAATTCAGCTCTGCCTCGCGAGCTTCTCCCGTGGTTATGCCATTGCTTCTCTCGGCATCGTCTGGCTGACGTGTGCAGTAGTAGCCATGCGTTAAGGAATACCTGCGGCCCTCTACAACATCCAGCCAGAGATTTTTCATCTTCACCGCACCTTTGGTTAATGTATCCGGTTTTGTCAAGACACCTATGGTCCGGATACCGGTGGGGTCCACTTGCTGTGCCATTCTTGCCGCCCTAGAATTTTCTATGTCGTCTGCGAATACTGCATGATTTAATTGTGCGTATGTATGAGAGGAAGGACTGACCGCTCATTGGAAGAGTGACTAGGATTAGGCAGTTACCCTCAATGTGTGACCTGACGAGATCTTCGACAAATGTAACCGTCTCGAGTTCCGCGTTCTGAATAAGCCCTGAGAAATATCTCGTCAACCACAGCTCCTTGAGATTATTCTGATTTATTACCAGGGAGATCGATAAATGCAATGTCTGTCAAGCCCGGACCGGACAAATTGAGACACACGGCATTTTTGGAGAACAGCAACCTATCCGGAAGTTGTCGCCACTCGAGCTGTTCCAAGCTATTCGTAGCAAATTTGGATGGCGTGACCTCGGGGTTCAGTATAGCGGCCTGAGCGCGGCGTAGAGCAATCTCCACTTCACGCTTGTCGGTAATCGTTTTACCAAACTTCTCCTCTTTCACTTGCTCGTTCCGCGTCCCATCCCTGGTAAACTCCCAGCGAATAGAGATTTGGCATTGCCAGGGTCTGTCAGATGAGGAGATTCGGAGCTCCATGGGACAACGCGTGCATGTCCCTGCATCGCGAGGGACATTGATCTGCAGAGTGGTTTATACAAAACATACAATGGCGCATGTATAGATTGTACTTACACCAGATATGGCCTCTACTAGACTGGACTTTCCTGCGGACTGACTTCCGATAACTGCAATTCGGGGGAGATCCAAGTCTGCCTGTGCCCTGTAGAAAGCGGATTGAAGTTTAACGGTGCTGTTTGATAATTTGAGAGGAGTCAGTGACCATACCCAATAGCCCTCAGCTGGTTAATCAACGCTAACTGCTGCTTCCTACCTCTTGCATAGTCGCTGTCTCCTAATCCAGCCTGACTCTCGCTGATCGACATCGAAGCTTAACTCGAACTCCAACATGGCGTCAAATCTAACCCTAGCAATTGCCGAGATCATTATCACGTGGGAAATATTTATCATTTAAATTATACTCTTAACATTTATAATAACCATCTAATAAAGCTTTGGGTCTGAAACATCAATAGAATTTTCCGTGTATACCGACGTTTCTTGCCTACAGTAGCAGGCCCGAACTTGAAGTCCCCCAGCATCAGATCGAGGTTGTTGACTCGTCTCGGAGGCACCTCTTCAAGGGCTTTTTTGTTCATTGCATATCTTATCACTATCTCCTCCACGGTGAGGTCTCAAAATCCAATAACCCCTGTCTAAAACCCTTCGAGCACATAGTCAAAATGCACAGTTGGCATATCATGTGGATCCACCAACATGATTTCTGGCGGAATGCCGGTCACCGTAACAAAGTGCTTTGATTTGATGAGTTTCTAAAATCATTTATAAGTCATTTGAGTGCCTAGCTCTCCCCCGAGTAACTTCTCCTGGTACCATAATAAGCAATTGGTATTTATTGAGATACAGAAGATGGTTCATGCAGCTCTCCACCAAACAAATGTCGGATGGTTGAAATTATTGTTTCACTCCTTTGGAGCTTGCCAGCGGTCCCGGCTGATTTAATGTGAGTGATTGGCCATACTTACATTGAATCAAAAGCCATCCACATTTTGCAGGATGTGTCCCACCTTTAGCCATGCCAGTGGTAAGAACAACTGGCGGAGGACCTCAGTGTATTGGGGAGCGCAACACATATATACAGTGCAACTTGAGATGAAAGGAGGTGGTGTTCCCATTACAGGATCCTGCCTGCCGTGGGAGCATGTAAACCAATAGAAATTGAAGAATAGTTGCATGGCCTCATTTTAAAAGAGGTTCCATTGTGTGCACAACTAGTGATGCCAAAGTTCAGTTCAGTTCAGTTCGGGGGGTATTTCTGCCAAACCTGAACCTAAACCATATAAATTCTGACCAAACTGAACTGAACTGAACTGAACCAATCTGAACTAGTTCAACTTGGTTTGGTTCAGGTTCAAACTAGTTTGAACCATTGAACCATATGTATCTTAGAAAATGTAAACTAAAAATTAAAAAACACTAGAAAGTACAGCTTGTACACACCTTTAGACCATTTCTAAGACCAACCTAGTCAGGGAGACTCTAGTGTGGACCACTGGATGGAAGAGCAAATAGTAGCCCAGCAATGATGACCAATTTCTATACCGAATCCTTGTCAATCATAGTCTGCTGTGACTGAATGTGAGCTCATGGGATAGTGAAATGTAAAAGTATGCCATGCACCTGACTCATAAGCAAAGATCCTTAACAAAACCCTGTTGCTTCTGGTTCTGTTGATTGAAGGTGTCACAGTCCACAGTGCACCTGAGAGTGCCATGAGCCTCGAGCTAACATACAGCAGAGAAGATACAAAATACATCCAACAAAATCCCAAGGAGCCTACAACCGTTCAAGTGTAGTAGTGCAAATAGCCAAGAAAACATGAAAAGTTGATGAATCTACATCAGCTTGCACTTTATGCTCATGCAAATTGACATATCAGTAAGCAGTACTCCCTTTGTAGTTACTCGAGCCTATCATGATCACCATCTGATACATCAGGAAACAGTGTTTTTGTCCATAGTTGCAGGCCCGATACAGGGTGCGCTTAGCCTTGGTAGCTGTCACTAACAGCTCAGGATCCTCAGTAGCTCTTGCTGCATACTCTGTAACCTCTGTAGCATGGGTGGTAAGCCACTCATTCTTGGTAGTATGATTGTAGCTGTCTAGTAGCCCTCAATTTCAAACAATGTATGTTATATTTCTTGTGTGATATTCCTACTATTCAACCATCTATCTACAAGCAATTTAAATAACACAAAGTCAGAATGACAAAGGTATGGGTTGACAAAGAACCTTTTACACCACTCAAGCACATTACCTGTAGATAAAGTGCAATCTATGGAACGGCCCCACACTGAGAAATCAATGACTCTCTTGCAAGTACTGTTGAGAATTGTGCTGGTATGAAGGAATGTCTACTGTGAGCAGGCTTACACTGGATATCTGTGGGGATTTTTGCTGCCTTTGAGTCTGTGAAGAGGCTGGTAACTTCTCGAGAGTGCTTGACAGTAATTGACCACAACAATATTGGTGATAACCAGATCTTCGTATCATGCGACACCAGTGATTTCTGTTCTGGGGCGGTCCTGACATATGGGAAGACTCCTGAGACAGCTCGTCCAGTTGCATTTGAATCCCAACAGTTCTCCGGGGCCGAGCTCAACTATCCTGTCCACGAGAAGAAACTGCTAGCGATTGTCAGGGCTCTGAAGAAATGGCGTGTTGACCTCTTAGGTGTACCATTTACTGTCTTCTCCGACCACAGAACACTAGAGAATTTTTCCGACCAAAGACATCTATCTCGCCGCCAGGCTTGCTGGCAGGAGTTTCTGTCACAATATGATTACAAGATCGTTTACCTTGCAGGAAAAGAGAACGCCCCGGCAGATGCCATGTCCCGTAAACCATCCTCCCGTCCGGAAGCTGTTGCAGCAACCTTTTCATTACGGGTTCGTGGCGATCCTGATTGGCTATCCGCGGTCAAAGGTGGATATGCGAAAGATACTTGGTGTACACGACTTCTGGAATCTTTATGGGATCCGGTAGCCCGCGCCGCTGTTGGTGCAGAAGCTGTAGGTGTCAACGTGAACGAGGCTCTAAACAGGGGCTGGCTCAATGACCGTGAACGTTATGGCGTGTCCGTCCGCTCCGGGCTGCTGCACATAGGCGAAAGGTTGGTGATCCCTAGGGTGACGAAGTTACGGGAAGATGTTTTTGCCCTCGCCCACAACGCCCTCGGACATTGGGGAAACGAGAAATTGTACACCGCTATTCGTGCCAGTTACTACTGGCTGAATATGCGTAAAGAGCTCGAGACCTTGTACGTCCCGGCATGTGAAGCGTGTCAGCGTAACAAATCCTCTACGAGCCGCCCAAAAGGACCACTACACCCTCTGCCTGTGCCCGACGCACGCGGAAACTCTGTTGCGATGGATTTTGTGGGACCCCTGCCGGACGATGACGGCTACAATTGTATCCTAACGATTACAGACCGTATTGGAGTGGACCTACGTATCATCCCATGCCGCACCGACATCTCCGCGAAGGATTTAGCCGCGTTGTTCTTCGGTGGATGGTACTGTGAGAACGGTTTGCCTCTGGACATCGTGTCCGATCGCGATAAATTATTCATGTCTAAATTCTGGAAGGCGTTACATCGTCTTACTAGCGTTAAGCTGAAGATGTCCACCGCATTCCACCCTGAGACGGACGGTTCGAGTGAACGAAGTAACCAAACTATTATTCAGGCCCTCCGCTATCACGTCGAACGCAACCAGAAGGGCTGGGTTCGCGCTCTCCCTTTGGTTCGCTTCAACCACATGAACACCGTGAACGCATCGACGGGTTTCACGCCTCTCCAATTACTGTTCGGCCGTCAGCCTAGAGTGATCCCCCCCCTAACACCAGTTGACACAGACACTCCGGCGGAGACTTTTGACGCAGAGAAGTTCCTCAAACATCTGGACGCAGACGTGATGGAAGCACAAGACAACCTATTGCTGGCGAAGACCAACCAAGCGTACCATGCGGACAAATCTAGAGGCGCAGAACACGTTTATAACGTCGGTGACAAAGTCCTATTATCCACCTTCCATTGCCGTCGGGAGTTTATGCAACGCGGCGACAACCGTGTTGCTAAATTCATGATGCGTTGGGACGGCCCGTACGAGGTGGTACAAGCGTGGCCGGACTCGTCTGTTTACACCGTGGACTTGCCAGAGCACTCTAACGCATTCCCTACATTCCACGCTTCTTTATTAAAGCCTTACGTGGAGAACAACGATGCACTTCACCCTTCGCATGCTCGTGAAACGGAACCGACTCCTGTGCTAGATCCAGATACCGGAGAGGAACACCAGTTCGTCGAGCGCATTCTGGATCGTCGTAGACGTGGTCGCGGTTGGCAATATTTGGTTCGCTGGGTTGGATTTGGGCCGGAACACAATCTATGGTTGCCTGGCTCTCGAGTTGATGACCTCGAGGCGCTGGATGTTTTCTTGTGAGAACACAACCTAGAGGATGACAGCTAATTTTTGAGGATGGGAAGGAGTGTAACCCTAGCGGTCACACATGACATTGACTCCCCTTGACACTGACTCCCAATCGGTCTATGTAGCACATCTATTACTTAATTAGGATACTTCCCGCCGCGCTCCCCCTTCATTCTCCGATGCTTCCCTGGACACTCACATAGTATATAACCTCCCCCTTCATCCCCGAGCTTCCCCATTCCTTGCTCCCGGTTTGAAGGTACGCTATTTGTCGCACCACATACATACTACTTATTGTACTTACATTCCTTGCTCCCGGTTTGAAGACTATATTTTGTGCCTATTCTTTCTGAGTGAACTCACCCCCTGGGCAAGTTACACTTTTTTTTGGCTAGAATAAAACTTGAAAATAAGTTGAAAAGAGTATAAACTTTATTCATGATTTTCAATATAAAATTTTGGTAAAAATTCACAAGAACTTTCTAGTTTTATCTGATGATATTTTGTGACAAATCTAAGATATTTTTGACTCAAAATATGCCTTAAATTTTGTCTTAGCTTTTCTACCTTAAAATCTTATTACAACTTTAGCAAAATCTATAAAATTGATGTTTTGATCAGATTTCCTTCAGTTTTTACACACATTTTGCACAAGAAAAGTATAGACAAAATTTGAAGCATATTTTGAGTCAAAAATATCTTAGATTTGTCACAAAATATCATCAGATAAAACTAGAAAGTCTTTCTGAATTTTTACCAGAA
>MLYV02000779.1:0-33073 GCA_001913855.2 Hermanssonia centrifuga | reverse complement strand
ACCACGACCTCGTTTACGAAGGGCCCCCCTAAGAAAGACCTCTCTGACACAGTCAAGATATGGTCTCACTTGTCGTACGCTAAATCAAGGAAGGCTACCAAATGGCAAGGATATGCAATGGAGGGGGATAAGGAGGATAAGCGGTATTGCTTACACGTGCGCGGGTATCGTGCAATAAGCTATCCTGTTATCAAAAAATCGGAAGGGTTATTCCAACGATTATTCCAACGTGTTCTCCTCTGCGATCAGGACGGTTTCCTGGAGTATGCGGAAAAATTGCAGGGTGCAACGGTGATCGCTTGTAACCCCCAAGCCGCGGTCACAACAGAGTTACAACAGACTCTCTAGTTACAACGGACTTTCCTAGACATATCACTTTCCTCTTCTGACATCACCCACACCTTCTCCGCCTCCTCTCTCGGACACCTCCTCTTTATGTATACTGTAGGTTGTATTCTGCAACGTTGTCACCGACCCCTGATGCGTCGAAAAACTCTAGTCCACTTTCTGACATGCTAGTATTCCAACTTTCCCTGAAATCATATATACCATACTCGACTCCGATCTCCCTCGAACATTGAGCTACTGTAGATTAGTGTACGTTTTTAGCATCAATTTTATATCGCCGGTTATTCTCGATTTGAAGCAGTACGGCAAGAGTCATCAACATTAGGACCGCAGCAGCATCGGTGCGACGCGATTATTATCCTTGCCCAAAACGCGACGCGTCTTGTTCCTCTCCAAGACTTATCCAAAGAAGGAGTTGACGAGTTCGTGCGGCGCCTACAGCTCGCATTAAAGGATGGGGACGATGATCAGTTCGAGAGAGTACTGTCCGACTTGTGTGATGACGTGTGGACACCCATCCTCGACGAACTTCAAGAAGCGCATATAGTAAATCAGAATCCATCCGCTGCATCTTATACTTGTCCCCATATCCGATGGTGTCTCACTGGACAGTTGGCGTTCCTGCCGTTACATGCTGCAGGTCCCCCCCACCAGACAAGAAAAAAACCGGGTATGCTTGATTGGGTGGCCTCCTCCTACATATCGACATTATCCATGTTATTACGAGCATGCAATTGTACACAAGTACATTTGGAAAGCGAATGCCGCAGAATGAGCCTACTAGTAGTAGATCGAATTGCTCACCATTAAATCAAGGGAAAATCAAGCCGCGCGTTAAAACTGGATTATAATGTCGCTTCAGCCCACACTAATAGCGGAACGCTTGGAAACGCGTATCAGCATATGCCAGTGTGTAAAGTGCTGAGTTGTTGGGCGTTCATTACCTTGTCCGGTAGTTGCGCAACGACACACAGGAGGATTGCTACCTTCTACTTCGGTATTGGACGTGTTGTTCAATAAAGGTCGCGGGCCCTAGATCGATGCGGACGAAAGGGCAGGCAAGAGCCTCCTACGGCAACACCCGCATGTTTTGAGTCTAACATGATGGATTCTATACTGGAAATTGATGTCCGACCTCTCGGAATTGCTTTTCCTCACTGGCGAATGGGTCCATCTCGCGACATATCTCGACTAGCTAACTTAGACGGCTTTTTCGGGGATGGCACGGTGAGTGTGCAACGCTTCAGGCTTCTCGCAACTTTAACAGTTTCCTTTCTTAGGTGTCATTTACTCTTGGTAGGCACAATAAGGAGCGCCGTGATAGCTGCGGTTTACTTTTTGGGCTTCAAGCATTGCACGGTGCATTTATGGCAGTGAGTGAATTGGATCCACATTGAGTAAAAACTAGCCGTTCGCTTAGTTATTGGTTACTAAAATATGTAGAAAAAAACGGGGAGCGGATGTTGACTCGCCCTAAAACGGTCCCCTGCGAGGTATAAAAGGTCTGCAGAACGAGGATACTCTCAGCATCAATCAACGCACCACCCTCAAAAACCTCAATTCAACTCTCAATTCTACTTCAGTCTCGAGATGCAGTTCCGCTCCTCTTTCGCTTTCCTTGCCACCGTTGTCATCGCTGCGTGTGCTACTGGTACGCAATACCGTGACGCTTCACCGTCGATATTTCATGTAAATCAAGTGTCCTTCACAGCCGCTTCAGCCTTTACCTACGAGCGCATCGACAAAAACAATGCGATCCTTCTTGTCGTCGACCTTCAGGAGGGCCTTTACCAGATGGCTCGTGACATGTCTGCGGTCCAGATGAAGAACAACATTCTTGCCCACGCGGAGCTCGGCAAAGTGTTTGGCCTTCCCACTATCCTCACCACCAGCTCTGAGACCGGTGAATCTGAACGACTTTCCTTCTGTACGCTACGCTGGCTGACCACTAAATAGGTCCCAACGGTCCCATGACTGAGGAGGTTTTGGCTTTGCACCCCAATGCCACCTTCATCAAGCGTCAAGGTGAGGTGAATGCATGGGATAATCCCGACTTCGCCGCTGCCGTCAAAGCTACCGGCAAGAAGCAGGTCATTCTCGGCGGAATCACCACTGATGTATGTCTCACCACACATACCCCGCTTTTCTACCGTATCACTCACGCTTTCCCCTTTCAATATTAGGTCTGCACGGCCTTCTTGGCATTGTCTCTCGTCCAGGAAGGATACAGTGTGTTTGCCAACAGCGATGCCTCTGGTACTTTCGACGTCAAGACCGCAAACGACGCCAACGACCGCATGCGCGGCGCCGGCGTGCAGGTGCTCTCCATGTTTGCCGTTGCCTTGGAGCTTATGAGAGACTGGAGGGATACCCCTGGTGCTCCTGAAATGTTTCCGTTCTTCGACAAGTAAGCACCTGGTAACCATTCGATCACATCGTTTCTCAATTGGCCCGCTGCAGGTACTTGCCGCAATACGGCATGCTTGCTCGGGCTCACGACGCGGCCGTGCTCAATGGCACTCTTTCCGGTCTGGTCATCGAGCCTACCATCTGATAGTCACGAATCGTGCCACTTGTACTGATCTTGGGATACCTGACTTGTTCTATTCCCCACTCCGAGTCGGTTCGGATCCCAGTGTCTTCCAGAATTCTTAGTATTCGTTGGTTGGCCAAATATGCATGATTCCACTGTCCGGTGACACCCTTCGAATAGATTACGTGTGTCGCTTCCATAGGATTGGTAATGTCAAAGCTCTCCTACCATTGGCATGCAGATTAAGTTTTATCCCCAACCCGACTAGTCTGCACTCCCTGCGGTAACTGTTTGAATGAATTGTCGGCATGCTATCGGAAGTTCGCATGTTAATTACGGAACCAGAGGGGATAGTCTCAGTCTTGAACCGATTCAATGCGACTACTCAAGTCCTCGTCTGTCCGGAAAATTGTTAGGATCTCCTTACCGAACATGAATACAAGGCTATATCTTGAATAGGACGCATCTCACCGCAGACAAGAAGTTCAAAGGGTTTACCCTGTGGCAAACTCGGAACTTGAAAAATATAATGCTCTTAGATGGATCGCGATTCTCAAGTTGTCACACGAAATTTCGTCTGCCGTAGGCTCCTTTCCAGCCCCAGCTCCAGTTATCCAATAGGAATCTACGGGCTGACAACCTGAGTCAAATCTGTCTGCCGTATAGATATCTGAGAGTAGGATCAATGCAACTTCCACGGTATCAGCGTCCTGTCGGATGATATTCCTCTCTATCTTTTTTGCTTGACTCGGAGCCCCCATACAGAGATAGTAGCCCCCCGGTTCTCAAAATCTTTGTGGGTCCTGGTATGCAATTATCCCAGAAGCTACGTTGTTGATAGCAACACCTGATCCGATCCCAAACTCACTCACAGGGATCCCAAACCTCCCATGATTTCCCATAACGAATCCGGGACCAATTCGCCCGTGGAACATAACACTGTTGCATCACATGAGTATTGTTATACGTTACTGGTCACCATAGAATGAATAGCCCAAGCAGCTCTTGCCATTCCCGCAGCCTCCTGACACCTAAGATGCGTTTCCGATTGCATGCATCAATCGTTGTCAAGAGGTCGGAGTAACAATGATTGCAAAGAGAATCCTGCCGGCAGGCAGAAGACGAAGTAAAATAATACAAGGATTGAGAACGGTTCATAGAGCACGACGACAAAGCCACTCCTCCCCACAGGCAGGGGGCAACAACCAGAAGGACGAAAAAACGAAGTGAAAACTAGCGCATGGACACTGCGACATGCAAGGGCGAGGTGCGTACTATTAACGGATGATATTGGTATGTACTTTCTGTCTTCTCGTTCTCCTTAATTCAGGAGAATTTCCATCTGTGCGAGCAAGTTAGCAAGGGGCACAGGAGTAATGCGAATGAGAATCACATACCTATTGTTACATACTGTGCAGCTATGGGGGGAGAGTATCAGTATAAGTATGCACAGAGCTCAGAGGTAGATCAACGTACGTTACAAATGTCTGTAGACGTTGATTGAAATTAGCAAAAGTTAGCATAGCAGTAAATGAGACGGGAACGAACCGTCATAGGTTCATCAGCGCTCCGCGTCTGAGCTTGACGGTATCGGCATTTCCTCTGCACAAAGAGGATTCAGTTCCAAGTGGATACGCTATGATGCCTTAAACCGACCTGTTTACACCTGCCACATTGGAAGGCATCCGTCTCAGCTTGGACCTCCTCCGCACCCAATGTGTTGAAGAGGTTCTGTTGAATGATCTTATTATCCGCCGCCTTTCGTTCTTCAGACGCCATTTCCTACACAAAGTCCCGTCAGAAAGAATAAACCTATAAATTTGAGCAGAACGGCGCACCTGACTGCTCATCTTCGCGAGACGCTGGACAGGAAGGTCTCCGGACACGACACTCTCGCGCAAGCCAGGGTTATTCTTGTCCTTCAGGTTGACAAACAACGAGCGGATCTTGGCCTTATATGCCGCAGTTACGCCATCGAATTCAGCGAGAACGGCAGCTTCAATCCCCTTTGCCCGACCGAGGATTTGATCAGAAGCTATAGCGGGAGGATCACATTAAAGTTGAACCTGGTTTGGGTAGAATGCACTCACGAGACCCTGAGTCAAAGGCGAGTGCATCATATATCAGCTCCATGCACTTGTCACGAGTGGTGTCGCCTGTCAAGTTGGTCTTGACTCCATCACTCTTTGCGGTTCGTACATCTGATTTAGAGCTACTGGCCGACATGGTCGGTGTTCCGCCAGGTGTAGTAGGAGTGGAGGGGGTGATTGAAGCCGTAGAGTGTTTTCGCAAGGCTATAGAGAATACAGATCAGCCCGTTTTCATGGGGAGACGACGAGCATTGTGTATGCGCCAGGATTGATGAAGCGGTGTCTGCACCCCTGATAAGTGCAACGATTCGAGATACAAGATGAGAACATCTTAAAAAACAGATGACTCATTCGCTTTTCTCTTCATCGTATCATACCAGGGAGAACGGATGGGTTCTGAACGGGCTCGCACCCTGAGCTCGCACAGACGTGTCAGTGCTTCATGTCTCCCTGGATTTATCCAGCATTATTCGATATAGGATATAGCGGACTGCAATTTGGTTTATTATATTGGAGGGGTACTCACGAAGTGGTTTGCTGCTCCCGGCTGGCGTAGGCTTGTTTGTAGCATTGTTCTGCTTCTCCAGTTCGACGAGTTGCTTCCACTTCTTCACAACCTCCTTCGCTAACTCGGATACCGGCTTAGAAGCATGCGTACGAAGCTTTCCAACAGCAAGTCCAGCTTTACTTTCCTGTAACCACCAGTTCATGTAAACTCATAGCTTAGTCTAACGCTGTGGCGCTCACCCTGAGAATAGATTCTGTGATCTTGGTCTCTGCCTTCAACTTCTCGAGGATAGCGACAAGATCCTGTATATTCAAAACAAACAAGTAATCAGCAAGGCACAGATGAAACGGACTAACAGGGAGGCTGTAGGAGAAATCACTTGCGTACCTGTTCGGTCGCCGAACTTTGTTGCAATTGTTTCACGAGCGACCTCAATTCTGACGCCGTCGACATACTGGACTCGTCGTTTGTTTACTTTACAATAATCTATAGTCTACAGACGACTTGACAGCCTCGATGCCCTCAGCACGCGACGAAGAAGAGGTCGAAGCCTTGAAATGAGTTTGAGCGTCCCAAGGCGCGGTACAAACAACGGTACACACGGCTTTCTCCTCTCCGCCACCACCGACCTCGTCGACCTCAGGACCTTGCCCAACGCTGACGAAATATCTGGCGTTGCACTCTTTACGGCAGGCTCTTCCACTATTCTTTCCCCGCAGGATTTCACAACATCTAGCTTGTACCCGTGATTCTCGCTATAGACATGGACGCCTCTTCACTTCCTCCTCTGAACTCTTTGCTCAAAGCATCTGGGAAACGAACTTGGGATGTCTTTGCATCGTGTCCGGATGACAGCTTGAAAGAGGATGAGAAAATGTACGTCGTGCGGACGTATTACCTTCATCTATTGAAGTTGGTTCTTGCAGCGCGCGCGTTCGTCTCTCCGTCAAGATCAGTGACGAGTACAAGGATGCAAGAGAACTACCAGCCTCACTATTAGCACAGCAAGGTCAAGTAGGACCGGCACGTCCGAAAGAGCAGAGGAAGATGATCACTGCTGGAAGTGAGTTATTCCTCGAGATGACTAGCCTGCACACACTAATGTCTGATAATTTAAACAAGCTACTTCGGACGCTAGCCGTATGATCGCAGCCATAGACAATACTCCAACACATACGCCCTCAACATTCTCCTCGTCTTCTAACCTTTCGAAAGCACTACAATTGCACAAGACGATTCGCACCATTAAACCTACATATCATCCACCGTGGAAGCTTATGCGTGTAATCTCTGGTCACTTGGGATGGGTACGAAGTGTGGCGGTTGAGCCAGGAAATAAGTGGTTTGCGACTGGTGCTGGGGATCGAGTGATCAAAATCTGGGATCTGGCGTCCGGGGAGCTCAAGTTGTCGTTGACCGGACATATCTCAACGGTTAGGGGCCTAGCTGTATCATCACGGCATCCGTACCTGTTTTCGTGTGGAGAAGACAAGGTACGTCTACAATGCTCTTCGCGTTGTCCATTCTTTCCAACGTTTCTCGACAGATGGTGAAGTGTTGGGACTTGGAGGCCAACAAAGTGATCCGCCACTATCATGGGCATCTGTCAGGTGTCTATTCGCTCAGTCTGCATCCGACACTTGATGTCCTGGTGACTTCTGGACGAGACGCCTCCGCACGTGTATGGGATATGCGGACAAAAGCACAAATCCATGTTCTATCAGGACATACGGCAACAGTCGCTGATGTGAAGTGTCAAGAGTCAGACCCACAAGTAATCACGGGGAGTATGGATTCTACAGTGAGGTACGTAAATCATCCGCTGCATGTGGTCGTATCGCTCAGATGAGGTCAAGGCTCTGGGACTTGGCTGCGGGAAAGACAAGGGTCACCCTAACGCATCACAAGAAATCAGTTCGGGCGCTAGCTATCCATCCTACAGAGTACTCCTTTGCCTCCGCTTCTGCCGGAGGAAACAACATCAAAAAGTGGAAGTGCCCTGAGGGCGCGTTTGTATTCAACTTCAGTGGTCATAACGCTATTATCAACACTCTTTCGGTGAACTCGGAAGGTGTATTCTTCTCGGGCGGTACGTAGCCGTTCTTCGGTACTAGATAGCTGATCTTTGATGTCCCATGCGCTCAGGTGATAACGGGACGTTAACGTTCTGGGATTACGATACGGGCACTGCCTTCCAAAATCTCGATGATATTCCACAACCAGGATCTCTTGAGGCAGAAGCTGGTGTCTTCTGTTCGACCTTCGACGCCACGGGCACGCGGCTGATTACTGGTGGAGCAGACAAGACTATCAAGGTATATTATATCCTCCCTTCAACTCTTTGCGTGTGTGTTCTGACTTTTGGGACAGATTTATGCGGAACAATCACGATAGTAGCGTGTACATTATGTATTTATCGCGATGCTGTAGCGCTTTCTTCGACGCACGGTCGGAGATATCTGAATTTCTTTGGCAGTGGGAGTTGTACGTTTTCTTGCCATGCTATGAACATAGGCTCCTCGATGTATCCACGTAAACTAGGTCAGTGACTGCTCTGGCGAAGGATACTGAACGGTTTGTATCCTGCAGGCGTCATAAATCCCGCGAACGGTGCTCTATAGTCGATTGTTTCGTCCGTGGTCTTTATCATGATTCACAAGGTATCAATTCGTAGACAATTCTTGATTGCCTCCCATTCCTCCCATTCAAGTGACACTGGAATGAATCTTGGCACCTGATTCCGGTGACAGCACGGCGAGTGTGTATTGTGCGTCCCTTGCAGCTTCCTCGTCTAGGGTGACGATTTCTCACCGAGACCAAGCGCCATCCAATGGCAGGGGATCATCTATGATTCATCTCGTCTATGCTGCCTTCATGCATAGAACAGGGTTGTCTTCGCTTGCAATTGTAACTTACTCTGTTCTCAGCCAAGACAGTGCATAGAAGGTTACATGATGGCTCTATAGCGGCGATATCCTTGGACCGCAATGAATGAAGTATAAATCCCGGGTCCTCTGCAAGTATTCACCAGCCCTCCGCTCAGCCCTCCACAAAATCCTAAAGTCTCTCTCGTTCAGGATGTCTCTGTGTAGGTACTAGCAGAGATCAGGGGATGCCTACGCTGATTCACCTTGTAGCTTCAGTCTTCAAGTACGAGCGTATCAATAAGGACGATGCCGTGCTCCTTGTCGTCGACCTTCAAGAGGGTCTTTACCAGATTGCTCGCGACCAGTCTGCGGTTCAAATGAAGAGTCATATTCTTGCTCATGCCGAGCTTGGAAAGATCTTCGGTTTACCGACCATCCTCACGACGAGCACGGAGACAGGTCATTTACTTATCTGTACAACGTTCAAGCTTTATGATTGATTATCCTGCTGTCGATAGGTCCCAATGGGCCGATGACGGAAGAGGTTCTAGCTCTACATCCAAACGCCACCATCATCAAGCGTTCGGGTGAAGTGAATGCCTGGGATAACCCCGATTTCCAGAAAGCCGTCAAAGCCACAGGCAAGAAACAAATCATCCTTGGTGGTATCACGACCGATGTGAGTAGATGTTCGTGTTATGTTTACCTGTAAACTAACTAATTACAAGGTATGCACGGCTTTCTTAGCCTTATCTCTCCGAGACGAAGGTTATAGCGTATTCGCCAATAGCGATGCCTCTGGGACTTTTGATGTCAAGACGGCTAACGACGCCAACGACCGTATGCGCGGTGCAGGCGTACAGGTCCTCTCTCTGTTTGCAATTTCCTTGGAATTGATGAGAGATTGGAGAAACACCCCGGGTGCTGCCGAAATGCTACCGTTTTATGACAGGTACGTCGAGTTGTCCTTATTCATCCGTTTAACCCGGCTAAGCCTCCATTAGATATCTTCCAGAGTATGGCATGCTTGCTCGCGCCCACGACGCAGCTATACGTAATGGCACCCTCTCTGGCCTGGTGGTAAAACTCTGAGTATTCACAATCATGAAGATTGGATGTCTGTCTGTCCAATGTCTACCCTTTATCTGCGTCCGTATCAATAATTATTCCGTGCACATTGCACGATGAGGCGAGCTATTTTAGATAGACAGGATTGCAAATTTATGTTGGCAGCAATGTTCTGAATATCGACGACCATCCTGAACAGGCCTAGTTGTTATATTCTCCCAGCATGCAACAAACCTCGAGGTAGTAGTATGAAGATGTAAGTATTGAATATTGTCGTTGATACTGTAGTCTGTGATTCGTCAACAAGAGTTCTCTTCTCTTAATTGTGGCCCGTATGGCATACTCAAAGGCAATATAAATCATTCTCAGCTCAAGTTGCGGCGTATAATCACTACCGCGAGCAGGGGCCGTGATCATGATACGCTCAGGCTGAGTCTCTGCCTCTCTGCTAATCGGAAATACTGGCTGTTCTCGCACAGCGGAACGGGCGCCAAGATCACATGATACTAGTCAGCATGAGCCCTGAGCCCTATCTTACTGCTTTTGGGTTGGAGCGGCATTTACCGAGATTCGAGCGCTTCCCACATCTACATAAGCATGACTCTACAATGCTGCGCTGCAACACTCCTGAACCACGACCACGACCACGAGAATATTAACCGAATACATCCACCCATTTTTTTCCGACAATAATCTTCCTATTCCACCATGAGCAACCAACCTAGTCGAGGCAGAGGACACGCAAGCGGCCGTGCAGCACCTCACTTCCTCGGAGGGAGAAACCGCGGGGGACCTCTCCGTGGACGAGGTGGTAATCGAGGCGGCACTCCAGGGAATCGAGAATGGCAGGGCAGCGGAAACACGGGAAGTGCTGCGGAGGTTTTCAACGCCGACGTACCCGCTGTGCTCGACGCCAGGCTGGCCAGCTGCGACGCCTTGATCGAATCTTTCGAAAAGGTGCCGAAAACCAACGAAATGCCCCTTCGACCCAACTGGGGGACAGAGGGCCAGGCCATAATGTTGAGGGCTAATTTCTTTCCCCTGGAGCTTCCGGCGAAATTTACAGTCTATGACTACGACGTGGCTATAACGCCCAAGGACCAGCGTCTAAGTAGCCCGCTTAAGGCGCGCATCTTCGAACTGCTCGAAGGCAGCTCGCAGTACGCGCCTTACGTGGGTTACGTCGCACACGACCGCAGTCAACGCTTGGTGTCGGCGAAGATGCTTCCGCAGCCGCTCTCGGTTGATATCCCCTTTCTTGAAGAAGGGGAAGCCATGCCTAGGCCGAATGCCCAGGTATATAGTGTAGAGTTTACCTTCGTTCGCGTTTTGAATGAGGTAGAGATGAAGAAGTACGGCGTCCTTGACTTTTCTTGGACTGAAGTTAATACTTGTTCATTTCCATAGATATCTGAATGGCTCCCCCAGCAATCGTGGGGACGACATAGCCCCTCTTCTCTCAGCGTTGGACTTACTTGTCCAGAAACACGCTTCGAAAGCTGGTGTGCGCGTGGGGAGTAATCGGTATTTTTTCCCGTCAATGGAGCGATATTCGCTCGACCTCGGCATCGAAGCTTGTAAAGGCTTCTTTGTCTCCGTCCGACCCACATACAAGCAACTAATGGTCAACATAAACGTGTGCATGGCTGCATTCTACGTACCTGGAAATCTAGCCGAAGCCATGCTGGCTTTCAACAAGAGGACAGGAGGCATGCCTGCAGAATTCAGTAATAGGCTGCAGGTTATTACCAGGCATCTTGGCTATACGAAGAAGTACACGGTGCGGCAAATTATGGGCACTCCTGCTAGCCGCACCAATTTCAAGTACAAGGGACGAAAGGACATGATATCGGTTGAAAATTACTTCAAAGAGAGTGAGTATCGGTTCAGTTCCGAAGTAGGTCTGACGACTTAAATCCCAATCTTTTTTTAGAATATCCCGAAATCACGCTGAGACATGCCGGTACGCTTCCGGTAATCTACGTTGGGAAAACACAAGACGGAAATGATAACTATCTACCCGCCGAAATATGCGAGATCCCCCCTAATCAAGCGTATCGAGCCATCCTCAGCGCTGACGCCACTAGTGCAATGCTCAAAGTGGCTTCAAATTCCCCTGCGAAGAACGCAAATTCAATCGTTCACGAAGGACTTCCTCTCCTCGGTTTAGGCGACCGTAACGAAACGCTAGCAAACTTTGGGATATCCGTCAGCCAGGCCATGGCGGTGATCCCAGGCCGTCTACTCCCTCCTCCCCAAATCGTATACAAGTCTGGTCGACCACCTATTGTCAATGAGGGTAGTTGGAACTTGAGAGGTGTCGGGTTTCACAAACCTGCTAGTATGGGCAATTGGGCGGTTCTGCTTATACAGGCAGGTTTCACGGAAGAATTTGGCGGCGCCGATGACCCGGCTCTCCACACATTTCTCGAAGCATTCAAGACGTGTTGCCAGACCAGTGGGATGATCGCTCCTCCTGGGCTTCCTAGGATCATTGTCACACCTAGGCTCCCGTCGCCCCAGCATGCACAATCTATCATCGAAAACACACTGGCCGACAGTGTACAACCCGAACAGAAGCCAAGTTTCATTCTGGTGTTACTACCCGACAAGTCTCTTTACTCGGGGCTCAAACGTCTTTGCGACGTGCGATTCGGTATCCACACTGTTTGCATGTTTGTGAAGAAAGCCCGCGACCAAAAGGGACAGCTGCAATATTTTGCAAATGTTGCTTTGAAGGTTAATTCAAAGCTGGGCGGCATTAATCATTCCCTGGACCCAGAGTCGATGCGGTGGTTGACCGATAAGACGACCATGTTTGTCGGCATCGATGTTACACACCCATCGCCTAAGAGCAAGAAGGGAGCGCCGTCCATCGCAGCGGTGGTAGCTAGTGCCGATGACAAATTTGGCCAGTTCCCGGCGAGTCTTCGCCTGCAGACGAACCGAAATGTCATGAAAGATGCAGAAGAGGTGTGTGACTCAGTTTTCTTCTACTCAACTGTTATGAATCCCGATTGCCCAATTGTCTTAGATGACGCAAGAGTTGACTGAGATGCTCGTAGAGCGCCTCGTCGCGTATAAGAAGAACGTCAAAGCACTTCCTGAAAGAGTCATCGTCTATCGTGATGGCGTATCCGAGGTAAAGCTTGGTTTATCAGACGACTCTCATCCTACGCTTGTTTTGCTAACTCGAATCTTATTAGGGACAATACAAGCTTGTCCTCGAAAAGGAACTGCCGCAGATCCTGGCAGCGTTCGACAGGTTCAACACCCGGGATCAGCCTGGTACATATCGCCCCAGCTTGTCTATAGTTGTGTGCGGGAAGCGCCACCACGCTCGCTTCCCGGCGACTTCTGCGGAACATACCACCCAGAATGGGAATACGCTCCCAGGAACAGTGGTGGACAAAGGTGTCACCGATATCTACAACTTCGATTTCTACTTGCAGGTGAGTAAAAGATAAATACTTGAAGGTTTGAGGTCGTTCTTTGACCTTGTCATACCATGTCGATAGGCCCATAAAGGGTTGCAAGGCACCGTCCGCCCTACGCACTATACGATCGTGTATGATGAAAATCGACTCGACGCGGACACCATTCAGACGGGCATTCATAATACCTCGTATCTATACGCTCGAGCCACGAAGGCCGTTAGTTTGGTGCCCCCCGCATACTATGCCGATTTAGCATGCGAGCGGGCCCGATGCTACCTCGGGGCTCTTCTTGATTCAGATGACGCTCGGTCGGCCTCTTCTAAAGGGAAGAGCAAGGGTGACCAAGAAGCAGAGAGGATGCAGGTGTATGAGCAGGCTGTCAAGATGTGGGGTAATGGGGTTCATGACGACCTTAAGAATAGTATGTTTTACATCTGAAGGATGCTATGAACATATGCACATGCGTTCTCTAGTCAGTTATAGTAGCTGTAGTACCATCTGTTTCACATGTATTTTGTAACATCAAAGACAACCCGGAGTTGCTTTAGTATGGATCCCTTTGTTTTATGACCATGTAGTAGTACAGAGTATGCCTATAAATTATGAGCACGAAGAATCCCGTCCTACATTCCTAGGCTTCCACAATTGTCATCTGGACAAGTTGTCAGGCCTTTTGAAAGGTAGCCACGCCATGCAGCACGTCAGCGAGTCAATTATTCGGAGCTTCTTCTAAATGACCAGTAGTTAACGCACTACGCTCGAACTTTACGGCATAGTGTCGCATATGACACGAAAGACATACTATTAAAACTTGCCTTTGAAATTTTCGATAACTGACCAGCTCGTGTCAGCCGTTTCAGAAATTGTTCCTAGAAATGGACATAAAAAAGCAGCAAAAACCCGACTCAATCGGGTGAGAGTGTACATATTAAACAATTGCAACCCGCGTGAGTTCAGGATGCATGGCATCACCACCTGCCCGATTCGTGTCTCAACACCAACATCCAAGCCATCGCAAAGTATACTATCCCCGCGGGGAGGGCGCACGCGCGCAACACGGCGTCCCAATCCCATCTCCTTCTGGACCGTCGTTTCAAACTCGCGTCTGCCGTCGGTGTATGAGGCTCGACGATATTAGATGTGACCCACATCTGGACAGAGCGGCTGCAGCATGTCGTTGTGCCGATGGCTGCCCAGCAGATCAACGGCCGAGACTCGTGCGAGAGGACGACGAGGGTGAAATGTGTCGCAGGCCAGCAGATCGCTTCATGGAATGCACGTCAGAGAGAGGAAAAGAGAGACTCGTACACGTGAGAAACGCGGGGCAACGTACCCTGCAGTGCAAGCAAACGTATAAGTGTTGGCAAAGGCGAATAGTATGCTCGCCAGCGTTTGAGGAGCCCTGTGGTTAGTTGCAGACATTGCCAGCCTGTCAGGATGGACTATCTCACAGCACAGCACAGGTCACAATCAGCGATGGCACCGCATGTTGATCAGCCATAGAATAATCACTCACCCAGAGGACGCTTATTGCGTATTCTGCGCTCCAGCCCCATGTGCCATCCGGGGGTTGAAATGTATGGTACAGATTCCATAGCGTTCCAAAGATGGCTGGAACGATGGATAGCAGACGGGAGAATTCGAACAAGAGAGGTGCTAACGCTAGGAACGTCTGTTGTTTCTGGGAGGAATGGGGAGATGGAATTGGGATAGTCATGGAAGATGCGAGGGGGGAAAGCGCAGAAAGAGACGATGGGGCTGTTAGACGGGCGGTCGGAAGATTTCGAGGCTATAAAATGTTTCTATAATCAGAATAAAATCGTGGCAAGGCAAGGATGCAGGAATACATGACAGCATTCATTGACTGGCAATCGTGAGAAAAAGAAGTCTAACAGCATAAACACGGGCGCCAAAGCATCATTTCAGCATTTTGGGACACAATTCAAAGCTAATCAAGCAACTCAACAGCATATTTAGACCTGATCTTCTCCCAAATCGGTACGGCAGCGAGGGCCAAAGCAGATGAAAACATAGCATACATGAGACTCACCAAATCTTCTCCTTCAGTCTCCGTCTCTCCCGCACCAGATACACCCGGAGCAGTAGTCACAAGCCGCACACTGGCAGCATCCACCCGGCCCATGCCAAACAGCCTCTCTCGTAGAGTTCCTGGTTGACCCCGTTCTGAGGAACGCCGGACCATAGTCTCGTCTCCTGATTGAGGATCAGACGCACGACCACCATCTTCATCATCATCAGTGTCCGGGCGTGTATATGTTGGCCGATGTCGCGTGGGATGCGCAAGGGGATGCAGAGCGGAAGTTGACGGTCGCCGGGAGTTGGCTTGCGAACGAGGGTACACGTGCAAAGACGACCGAGACAAAGGTGGGGAGTGCAGATGCGGAGAAGAAGCGGCGCGTTTGGCCAGGAAAGGAGAGGTTGCGTCGAGTTCCGGGGGTTCAGGTGAGTATGGTGGGGGGCTACCTGGGTCGGCTGTGCCAATGACGGTCGTCGTCCCGGGCCTGCTGGACGAGCTCGCAGGAGAGAAGGCGAGATTGGAAGAGAATGACATCCCTGCAGATGATGCTCGTGGTCTCGTACGAGCTGCCCTGTGTCTCGGCGTGGTGGTGGTTAGCGCAGTGGTACGTGAACGAGGTCGTGTGGGCGTCGGAGGCTGCGTGCGGACTGGAGACTCGTCCGAAAGAGAGGACGACGAAGGCGAACTAGTACCCTCTTGAGTGGGTAATGGCGTGAATATCGACAACCGAACCGAGCTGCTGCTACGGTGAGGATTCGAACTGAACATAACGAAATCAAGTAGTGAGTGAAACTCTCCAGATGAAAAAGGTGTGCACATGCCGTTTCTTGTATGTTTTCGCTTGTCTAGACTCTAGACCTCGACGTCACTCTGTCTCCTAACGATGCGAGGTAGCTCCTGCGGTACCGAAAATTTGGCCCCTCGCCAGGTTATGTTGCTTTCCGCCAACTTTAATTGGTCGCTTGTGTGGTGTTCCTGACAGCCGCGGTACTTTACTTTTCCACGTGGCAATGCAAGCGCCCCCTGATCGCGAAGATTTGGGCTTGGCACCCGTAATTGGCAGAATTCGGTGTAATCCCGACAGTCTGCGCCCTGGCAGCTCATTGAATGGAAGGGTGATATATATGAATTCCCATTGCACTTCGTCTTCGCGGAATTGTACCCGTTGGCTGAGA
Source organism: Hermanssonia centrifuga (assembly GCA_001913855.2). Lineage (NCBI taxonomy): Eukaryota > Fungi > Basidiomycota > Agaricomycetes > Polyporales > Meruliaceae > Hermanssonia > Hermanssonia centrifuga. The sequence continues at coordinate 17,009 of MLYV02000779.1, read as the reverse complement.
ACTATCAGTCGAACATCGCGGGCCGCGACGGCACAAACAATCGGGTCTAAGTGGCGCAAGCGGCGCTGCATTCCCAATGAGGGTACACCTATCTCATTGAAGGGATGTGTACGGGGTGTAGAGTGTGACACGTAAAGGAAGCAAGTGTGACTGAAAGGAGGTGGATTATAAAGAACAATAGCATTAAACATATACATAACAGTCCCAAGGGCATAACGCATCACCGTGCGGTCAACTTTCAACCTAGAGGTCAAGCACGCAGGCACGGCACCTCGTTACATCCGTTTACTGACCTGGGCCACCAGCAGCAGCCATATTCTGCGCAATCTGGCTAAGCTGGCTCGCCATATCGGGGAAGTTATGCAAAAATTCAATCTGAGCTGCCGAAGCCTATCGAACCCATCACAGCGTAAGGAGTTGACCGAGATTTTTACCAAGAATAGAGATACTGACGTATTGGTAGGTCAGAGCATTAACGAGCTCAGGTTCGCTGCGAGCGAGATCCGCTTGACGCTTGAAAAGGTCAACGGCTGCCTCGATTTTGTTTTGTTGCAAGCTCAGCTGTGCAAGAGTAGCGACGGCGGCTTCGCATTCGGGGTCGATGCGCAGTGCTTCTTGGCAACAGTCCTCCGCGGCGATGATGTCTTGCTTCCATTGGTACAACGCCAACCCCTTGTTGACCATAGGGAGTACATTGGCTGGCGGAGGCCTGTTGGGTTGCTCGAATTAGGCAATGTAACATGAAGTTCACGATCGAAAAACTCACTTGGCGTTCTCCAGTTCAATTGCTCTCTCAAACTTCTCTACAGCATCTGAAAAGCGTCCCTGATCCAGTAATAACTCACCACTAAAGTATCACATCAACTCAGACATCTCCGCGTCCGGGAATGAAAGTGAACGCACTAATAGTTTTGTGGCTCACTACGCTTAGGGAATTCCCTGAGCGTTCTCCGGAAAGTAGCCATGCTATTGGCAATGTTGTCCGCTTTATATTGTGCGACAGCAAGTTGGATATGGCTGAAGACGAAGTCTTTGTCCAGCTCCGTGGATTTTGTGTAATCGTCTGCGGCACGGACGAACTCGTTCATGATAAATAGGACTAAGAAATTCAACCCACGTGAGTATCTCATCAAACGTCGCATCCGTACGACGAACCTTGACCGCGATGATAGTAAATGTCGGGATCCTTGTTGTTGTGCTTGATAGCTTCTTCGAAGCAATCAAATGTCTTCACAGGATCGCCCTGCTCCATGTGTACACTTGCAAGCTTGACCCAACTTTGAGTCAGCCCAGGAACGAGGTCCACAGACGCAAGTAGATCCTCTTTAGAACCTTTCACGTCGCTCATGAGGAACCTGTGTCATAAAGGATAAACCTATGGATATATCTGATGGACGCGATGATGCTTACTTGAATGTACCGCGCAAGTTCAAAGCCTCAGCTTTGCCAGCGTCCCATGAAATACCTTGCTCAATGGCTTCGTTCACCAAAGTGACAGAGTGTATGTAGTTCTGTGCCCCCAGGGCTTCCAAGGCGAGAAGGAGGGTCTTGTCCCCGGTAGAGGGGTTTTCAGGGAGGGTGGGCAGAGGTCCTGCGATCTGTTAAGTTACGGCTAACAAGGGTCGGTTAGTTGAAAGAAACTCACGGGGACGGAAGGCGCCGAAATACGCTGACACGAACGTGTGTGAAGGTAGACGAAGTTCGCGAGTCTGAAATATCGTGAGCGGTATACCTATGACAGAAGCATGTGTCGTACTTTGAGGATTTCTTCGGCCTTCTTGGTAGCAAGCTTCTTCAGGACTCGCTCAACAGCCGCCGCTGTTGACCCATTCGCAAACCTCTCCAAGATGGTGGATGCAGTGAAATCTGGAGGATGGTGAGTTGATATGCCGAAATTTGCAGCGATGCCACTGACCGCTTAATGAGTCTTCGAACCGACCAAGAGCTTCCAATGCTGCAGCACGCCTGTTCAAAGCTTTTACGTAGCGCTTATCGAGATTGAGAGCGGCATTGCAATCTTCCACGACCAGCTCGTGTTGTGGTGGCTGCATGTTGACATAGCCTGGAAGAGTACACAATCAGCGGACATCCGTACGCGTTACAAACGACACGTACATGCTGCACGGTTGCTATAATAGATTGGTTCAGGCTTCGGGGTGATTTCGATTGCTTTCGTGTAGAACAAAGCAGCTTTGGAGAACTGGCGCTGGGAATACGCGGTATTTCCCTTGGTCTTGAGTGACGCAGCGACCTTGCTTCGCTCCTGCAAGTAGAATTAACTCTGAAACATGAGCTAGCAAACATTTACGCACTTCGCCAGACATGCTTGTAATCGCCTCGGAGGTCAGACTGACTTCATCTGATATCAAAAAGTGAGTGATGCATGTTTGTACTTAAACGTTCTGAACGCACCATCCACGAGTTCGACGTCCTTCGGCTTGATCTCCTCAAGGAGTGGACCGTCGGTGTCATTGACCGACCTTCGCTTTTTAGAAGATTTGCTGGCTTTCTTTTTGTCCTTCCTCCGCGAACCCTTGTCACTGTCTCCACGAGAAGTTGAGGCATAGTATGCGGCACCGCCGATGGCAGCAGCAGCAACGGCCGCTCCTATCAAAACGGCTCGTTTGTTCTCCGAGACAAACGATTGAACGCGTTCGACCACGCCGGTCGCAGGAGCTGAGGAAGACATGGTCGAGACAGTAAGAGCAAGCCGTGAGTTCGACGTTTGCGCGGTCAACTTTCCACCCCGGCCGGCATTTACCGGTGCAGTTCATTGCGTGTGACCCTAACCCTATCACTCAGCTCAAGCGCTTGATTGGGACACTGCCAAGCGCCTCCTAACGAGAAATTCTTGTCTCCAAAATTCCCGCTCCATTCACAAAATAGGGTGTCTAGTTCCCTCGACCACTTCAAATCGCGATGGCCGAAAACACAGCCTTCTCATCGTCTGGAGAAGATGTTATCAATCGCACGATCACGATTGAAGAGGGCCACGACCTATTGCAAGAAGAGTTCGAGGATTACTATGATATTGATCGAACAGTAGAGGAAATTGTGAAGGGAGGTTACAAGAGGGTGTGTTTGTTCTACTTCTTATATTGTACTTTTCTGAGAGTGCGAACTATAGATCGCTCTTCAATTCCCGGATGAATTGCTTCACGATTCTGTGCCAATATTCCGTCTATTGAAATCCCGGATTGGTCCAGGCAGTGATCTATACGTTCTGGCGGATACATCATATGGCAGGCAGGCTCTGATACTGCAGGTTTAAGCTGTTACTGACGTCTTCCCTTTTACAGCTGCTGCGTAGATGAAGTCGCCGCACAGCATGTAGATGCAGACGCGATGGTTCATTACGGACACGCATGTATGAGCCAGTACGCAACTTGACCATGCTCTCTGCAATTTGTATTCATGTTTTACCAGGACATCAAGATTACCAGTCGTATATGTCTTCGGCAAGAAGGCACTCGACATGTCTGACTGTACATCACATCTTGTTACATCGTTACGTCCCGAACAGAGGGATAGTTCAACAATATGGCTGAAAACCGATGTTGTATACTCGTATATTGCACGTGCGCCACACTCCTGAATTGCGCGACCTGCTGCTAACATAGTTTCACAGAGGACATTGCTGCCAAGCTTCAACTTTCTATGCCCTCATGTCAAATATTTTACACCCCTATTCCTCTATTCTCCTGTCCTTCTGGTGGAGACCAATTGGGTGAACATGACGGGAGCGATAAGACCATAGAAGGCCCGTCAGGGGCACAAGACGGCGATACTATCTTTTACGTTGGCGGCGAAAGTTTGACACTGACAAACCTCCTCATGACACATGCGTCGTGCGAGGTTGGTGTTATATCTACTCAGATGCGTTACCAAATGATCAACTTCAACTCACTCTAGGTGCATTCATACGACCCAAAAAGTGCAGTCGCGAGAATAGAGTCGTCCCGAACTAACAAACTCTTAATGCGTCGTTACGCAGCTGTGCAAAAGGCACGGGATGCGGATGTCTTCGGGATACTGGTCGGGACGTTGGGAGTAGCTTCATATCTGCCTCTCATCTCCCGACTACGAACTCTGCTTTCTCGTTCACGAAAGAAAAGCTATACGATCACTGTCGGCAAACTGAACCCATCAAAACTGGGTAATTTTCTAGAAATCGAATGTTTCGTGCTTGTGACATGTCCAGAAAATAGTTTGGTGGAAGCAAAGGTGCGATCTGACTTTCTGCATTCTGATTAAATAGTCCTAATCCAAGGTTTGTTCAGGAGTTCTTACGTCCAATTATCACGCCCTTTGAACTAGAAATAGCTCTTCAGGCAGAACCTGAATGGACTGGTCAATATATTCTCGATTTCGGAAAACTATCCCTGGAGAGCTCCGATAGTCCAGGCATGTTGATCACACATAATGCTTATCAGTCTATAAATTGATAACCCCTATACACGCCAGAGAATCCAGACGACGACAAGGACCAACCTCTCTTCTCGTTGGTCACTGGTAAATACCGACAGCGAAAGTACTACGGAGCGGACGCGGAAGGTCCCGTTCCAGACGACACCACATCCTCGGCTGTTATTCTACGAAATGCAGACAGCACGGTATCGGTGTTGCAGGATAGCGCGGCAGGTAAACCCACGATATTCTCCTCCTTCAGAAATGTAATCAATAACATGATCTGCGTAGGTCAATTTCTACAGTCTCGAAGTTTCCGAGGCCTGGAGACCCGGATTGGCGAAGATTTACCAAGCGTATTGGAGCAAGGTCGCAGCGGGATTGCGCGGGGATATCAGACAGACCATCGTTAATCTATGTATGCATACAGCCACCACCGATAAATCAGACCGCTGCATTTATTTTAGTGTTCGACGTTCCGTGACGGGTGCTTCACTTTCGTTGTGCACTCTATCTTATAGCAGGGCTGAATATTGGGTCAACCTGTGGTGAACCAAGGCACGCAAGAGGGGAGTTGTAAGACCCCCAAGAAAATGAACAGAGCATAAACAAAGGCAAATAAAGTGCGCATAGGCGCTCAGCGCTCATCACTTACGTGGCCCAGCGGGATAGTTCAATTGAATATCATAACAAGTTGTATATTCTTTGACTTCGTTAGTCTTCGCTCGTTTGCAGAGTTAAGCTGCCGTGTTTTCTCTCCTGCGCTATCGATCCACAGAATATACCAATCTGGGTGCGTATCTTGGCCATCAGATGGTAAATCGAGATCTCAGTTGACGCCGTAGCAGGCTCAGCTTGCCTGGCACTTTATTCTGCGTTTGGTCCTCTATTCCCGACTAGATACCCCACCACCGCTACTTTCCGTGCTACCATGGACGCTAATTCGGATTCTGAAGCGCCTCCAGGCTCTCCGAATAGCAAGCGGTCTCGTCGCCAGGTTGCATACTATCCCAACATGAACAGCATAAACAAGCCCTTGAAGCCTTTCAGCCGGAGCGCAGCCAAACGAGAGAGTGTTATGGCTCTCGGGAGCATAGAGCATCTGCAGCATTATTTTACAAAGACTGGTATCGCGGCGGAGAAGAAGTGCGTACCCTTCATCGCTCTGGGGCAACTACACGAACCGACTCAGGTTGCAGCCCTTCCAACAAGCCTGGCAAGGGCATGGTGCCCGCCATCGGAGGTTTGGATCTCAGGCCAAGGCCTCCTCTTTACGATCTGAGAGAGTTTGAGCTTCCGCAGACCCCAGTTGTGCCCCAGATCGTGCAGCCAGCCTTCCCACCCTTCATCAAGACGTACGAGATTGACCCAGAGAATCTTCGTCCCACCGTTATCGAAGACCTGGGAGCGGTAGAACAAGCCTGGTGGCTGACGGGTATCCAAGAGCCTAGCCTCCTCAACGCGAATGATACGCGCAGCAAAAGTCACGAAGCCGACCGCGTTGATGTACTTGACCTACTCCGGACAACGACACATGCTGTACGGTCTGTACGAAACTACCTTCTCTCTCTTCCTGATGACTCGACTACGCCTGTGAACCGGAAGCCGCAGTTTCGCCCGAACCAACTATCAAGTTCCCCTCTGCCAAAACGACAGGCCTCACAGCCCGATTCGGCGGCTGATCCGCATAGTCGTATTCGGCGTTCTGCGCTCGAGGTCCTCACAGTCCTCAGAGCCGTGGAGGAAACGTCTCGTTTACCTCTATCTGACGACGCATACGATGCACAGAGCGACCATGGCGAGCACGCGTCTGCCTCTGGAGCATCGAATTCTGGGTCTGGATCGGGTGGGGCCCATTCAAGAGCAGTGTCGCCTGATTACATTGACGCAGATACGGAGGCACCCGTGTCTATCTCGTATCTCCAGGTCGGCGGGAGGCATGAGGCGGTCCCGGTATGGGAGGATGAGGAAGACTATGATTTGAATCAAGCAGGCGAGGAGAGCCGCCAGAAGAGGGATCGATGGGACGAGAGGTTGGTTCTTGGGGGCGGATGGCTGTATCAGCAGGACGTACGGCAGACAGAGCTTGCAAAAGAGAGAGAAGTTGTGGCACGGTATTTGGATGTGGTCGACGAAGTGCTCTTCGGTGGCAGGAAGGACGGGACGAGAGGCTGGGTACGTGAGCACGGGAAAGCCGAAAAGGACAAAAGAAACAAGGACAGGAGAGTCAGTACGGGAGATATCGGGCACAATATGATGAGCTCAAACCGATCGAAGCGGAGGGTGGTCTCCACTGGCATGTTGGATACTATGCGGGAGCTTATCGTCACGGAAGAGCCTGAGGAAGTCGAGAAATTATCTGACGAAGAGAGCGTGGAGGACGATGACCTCCCTGATTGGGCTAAACGTACTGATTTCATTGACGACCCATGGGGTAAGTAGCAATCTCAGCTCCGTTAATCCCCACTAACAGCTAATTTTTCTACAGGGAGGCTGCATAGCTTGTTGCAGGCTCTCCTTCCGTCGACGTTGCACTCCTTACTTCCGCCGACAACAGAGCGGATAGAATTACTCCAGGCCTTGTCATCAGGTCAATTACTATGTGTTGCTTATAACGCGGGTGTACGGCGCTCTCGCAAGCCTTGGGGGTACGTCAATAGGGATGCTATACACGATATTGCCACTCTTGAGGCTCAGTCTGCTAAAGACGACGAGCACGCGAATCGCGGATGGACTTTTAGACGTACGGATAATCTCCGTCTGTGGGCAGCGTGAGTACTCTGAAAGGACTACCGCCACACCGCTCGAAAAGCTAACAGTTTCCGTCTTTCTGCAGTGCCTTGAAGCTACGCTACAATCTGCCGGTCCTCACACCTAGTCCTGCAAAGTCTGGGAACCTGACTCCGGGCGATGGTACGACGCCGCTAGCTTCACCTGTTAGCTCGATGCAACGTTTCCCCACAGCTGAGGTTCCCATTATCTTCGATGCACCTGTCGTCGCACGGAAAGAAGATGGATGGGAGCAGATGCTCGAGGATCTGACGATGCGGTGGGCTATGACGGTCGTGGACGAGCGACGGGGGGAGCGATAAAGAGGCTAATTTTGCATCATATACCTCGAATAAACTCCATATCTAAACACCGTTGCATGATCTTCGTCTGATATTACAATAGCTGTTATACACTCCCTGATGTCCATGCATGAGTCCATGAGTACGGTTCTCTGTCCTTACAAGTATTTAGGCAGTGGGTAATTGAAAGTATACTAATCCATCTTGGGCTTGTCTTTAGATAGGGAGGAATCTTGAGTCGGAGTCATTGTCTTTAGTATGAGCAGTACCTTCAGGTTGCTGTATCACCACGCCTTTGCCGCCTTCCCCGTCCTTGACAGTCCAATACCCTAAAAGCACACAGCGGGGGATTATATTGTTAGTTGGGAAAGCGCAAAGATCCCTTGTGAGGAGTCACTACAGAAACAATGAGAGCGGGCTCACCAAACAGCCCGAAGATTCGCGCATTTACGTTGCTCGCAATCGTGCCAAACTTGTGGAGTAGACGTATGATGGGTACAAGAGGTGGAATGACGAGTGCGGCTATATCTTCCGGATGGTAGAAATCTTCGTGCAGAGCTATCTGGTACAGCTTATGGTCATCGTCACTTGGCCGCAGGACGAGGTGCACCATTAATCTGAACAGTTGTGATTTTGGTCAGATGCGATGACATCATGTGTGTGCAAGCACGCTGCTCACCGTGCAGGTGCGACGGGCAGAGGGGACCAGCGTATATGAAATTCTTGAACGACTTCAAGGAAAAGCTCTAGATTTTCGGCGTTGTAGGTCACATCTCGCACTTCGATCTTGAGGTGTGGCGACATGACACGGTACCATCTACCAAGGCACAAGGTTAGCCCAGTCGTATATGGTTATTGTAAATGAGGGAAATCGTTTGGAGCTTACTGAAGAACCCCCAAAATTGCATCTCGTGAATGGGGGCCCGCGCTTACCGAGCACAGAGGATGGCGAAATTCTGCGTCAGGCGCATAGTACCTGAAACAGAGGGTGTAAACCAATTTGACTCATGATTATACTCAGCACGGGTCAAACCTGAGAACAGCAACCTTTTGGATTTCTGGATTTACCGCCGCGGTCAAGAGACTTACTACCTGCTTAATCTCGGTAGCTGGGTCTTCCATGGCAGTAGAATTTCAGTGCGGCGCCCAAAGAAACGGAAAGGCAAGGGCAGCCAAGTTTGTTTCGGCTATAACCCCTCACAATATTTGTTACTTTTTTTTCTTTACAGAGTGTTTTTCTCGTTTTCGGACGGGGTCGTGGCTGTATGCTTGTAGCTTGTTGGTGGTAATAAGTTATGCACGCACTGGCACCTTGGCAAAGGCAAAGTGGCAATCGCCGGTGCACATGATGCTAAGGTTAGGGTTGCATTCTGGCGCCCGGCTGCATGCTCTTTGACTTGAACCACCATGTATAGTCCCGGGCAAAGTTCAAACACAGGTCTCATTTCACAGCACTTCAGATGTCAAAATGAAGGCAAAAAATGAAGGCAAGTGTGGTAATCATGGATGACTATTCAGCAGATTCATTGTAGAAGAAAACCTGACTCGCAAACCCGAGCTTGAGCGCCAGCACTACGTAAGTATATGCGGCCGAATACTATCAGTGCCAGTGTGCATCCGGCAAGTGTAGTCACCAGGTACAACTTAATGTGACTCTGTAAGTCTCACACTTGCTACGCGTGCCATTCTGCGCCCTGATTACTGGTGTTCTAGGTTTATTCCCCCTTATCTTGACTGGCGTGGAATCACGCCATATGAAGTCTTTCTCGTGCCTATCGAGGTCATCCTGCGAGCAAAGCACTCATTCCGTTCGCAGAAATATTGCCTCAGGCTCCAATCCAATGGCATGACTATTGTTACGCCGCTAGGACAATTCACAGTCTATTTCACGTCATCTTAAGCCTAGACATCCGTGCCCTTTGTATAAAGCCCCAGTTACGGGCAGGTGTGACTATTTCCCTCATCCCATTTCACAATTCCAGTGGTCAGACATGGCACCTACCTTTACGAAGACGTACCTCACTTCTCCCGAGACTGAGCAGGTCGAACAGAAGATCGCTGCCCTCACCCTCACTGGAGCCCCTGCTCCCTTGAAGCTCGGAAATGCGCTCAACTCCTTCCAAAAGAGTGATCTGACGCCGCTCATTGGCACAGAGTTTGGAAAGGAAGTGCAAATCGCCGAACTCTTGAAGGCCCCTAACACGGACGAGATTATCCGAGACCTCGGGATCCTCAGTGCGTATGCAATCTGTGCTCTTTCGAGCCAACTTTTCTTATACGACATCGCAGTATCGCAGCGTGGTGTCGTTTTCTTCCGTGATCAGGAGCTTACCATCGACGAGCAAAAACGCCTCGGTACCAAGCTTGGTGAATTGACTGGCAAGCCTGCCTCGTCGAAGCTACACGTTCACCCAATCACCGAGGAGACTTCTGAGCTTGGAGACGAGATCAGTGTTATCTCTTCCGAGAGGAACCGAGAATATGTGACTCCCAGATTCGACAGATCGGCTCTATCTGCGTGAGTGCCTTATTCTAACTTATGTGCCTACATTCCCATAACGAATATTTGAACAGTGCGAATTGGCACGCTGACATCACATTCGAGCCCATCCCTTCAGACTACGCCATCCTAAAGGTTCATACTGTACCGTCTCTCAACGGTCAGGTCACTGGTGGTGATACGCTTTGGGCTTCGTGAGTGCTTTGCAATGTATGTCGTAGCGTTTTGATTAACGGCATACAAAGTGGCTATGAAGTTTACGACCGCCTGTCTCCATCATTTGCAAAATATTTGGAGACTCTGGAGGCCGTCCACGAGGCCCGATTCTTCCAGAATATTGCTGCCGCTCTTGGAAACAAACTTCGAGACGGTATGTCTCCTGAGGACGAATCTATATCATGTTAATCTTATTATACCCATAGGCGAGCGTGGTTCTCCTGGTAACGTGGGAAGTCATCTAGAGGCAGTACATCCAGTCATCAGGTTCGTGAAATCACCTCCCTTATCCTCTTCATTTATTTATCCATGAGATTAGGACAAACCCCGTTACTGGCTGGAAGTCTGTATTCGTTAACCCCAACTTCACCAAGCGCATTGTCGGCGTGACCAAGGACGAGTCTGATACCATCTTGAAGCATCTCTTCAGCCTCATCCAGCTCAACCACGATTTGCAAGTACGATTCAAATGGGAGAAGGTGCCTTCTTCATATCATCAGCAAGGACTTCCATCGCTGACCATCCAATGTAGAATTCCATTGCCATTTGGGACAACCGATCAAATTACCATACTGCAACTTTCGATTATGGCCAGGAGAAGCGTATCGGCGATCGCGTGGTATCCCTGGTGCGTACCTTTCACACTAATCCGTGTGATGTAGCATAGTTACAAACGCTCTTTTAGGGTGAACGACCATACTTCGATCCCACAAGCAAGTCTCGTCGGGAGGCTCTTGGTCTGTAAAATGGATCTGTATCGATATTTGAAACAATAGAACGGTGTAACAGTACCAGGCGGCGAGGTTGGATGTATACTATGAGATATCCGCTCCACCGGATTCTGGATTCCTATGTGATGAATGAGACAAGTACTACTGGCTGTGATGATACATGATAAATAACTACTGGTACAGATCAACTATAAACCCAAAATACGCATACTAATCGGTCAGCATTGAAAACCTTGTAGGGTCGAAGCAAAATCGTGAGTGGTACGTGACTAGTATCCAATTTGTCTCGCTCTGTCCTAGAGTTCTCTTGGATTACCAATAGACTACAGACTACTCCCCGAGATAATCCACGCCCCAGATGTCTTAATCGTTCACATCCAACTTCGTGAGTCCGGTTGCCCTTGTGTCTCCGGGTAAGGCTGTGCCTGAGCTTCAACCTGAAGCCTTCGTCGCGCCTGTGCAGCCTGATCGTGCTGTAATCTCAGTTCGGCCAACCTGCGTTGGTGATGAGACCACTCATGGGGCCGTGCCACTAGCGGATTCATGGTGTTAGAAGGGCCACCTGATTGGCCGCTGACCGTCTCACTGGGAAACATAGCGCTCGATGTCAGGCCAATTGTGGAAGCGTCTATGGCGGGTATATTGTGAATAGGCTGCGCCGGCGCTGCATCATTGATAGTCAAGTTAGCTCGGCTTGGGCGTGTAAGGAGATCGAGCTTACTCATTCTAGCGGATATGCCGGTCGATAGGCTGGGCGGGTAAACAGGCATCATCGACATATGAGTAGTAGGTTGGGACTGAAGGGGTAGGTTGGAATGAAACATTTGGCTTGAAACGAAACTGGTGTAAGGATCGTGATATAGCACTCAATCAGCAGGCTGGATCATGGCTTACTTGGGGAAATTGTTCTGGGATGCCAGTGATGCCCAATGCTGAAAGCCTTGATAACTCGGGGCCCCCGTCACACCTAAATATCCGGAATCATTGTCTTGAAAATCGAACATGCTTCCAAGGTGGGGATCCTGAGAGGACATTGATGGCAACGAATGATTTTCCCGTTTCAGTCGCAGCTCGGCCTCGTACCTCCTCAACTCCTCTTTCGCAACCCTCTCTCGTTCAATCGCTGCAGCCAGTTGTTGCTGCAGTTCCGCATTCTTCGTCTTCTCTTGTGTCCAAGAATTCCAGAGCGACCTCACTTGACTTTGAGTGGCGTGCTCTCTTTCGTGTGCCTGGCTGACACTCGCTCGGAGGCTCTCGAGCTCAAGTTCCTTCTGAATCTTCTCCACTGCTTCCTCTTCGTCTGGATCAATCGGGACGCCTGATAGGTAGATCCTGCGAATGGATGGGTGATAGAACGATCGGAATTCTTTCGGGACGGCTTCTAGTGTACGAGGGTGAACTGACGACATTGGAACCTTAGGTTACAGAGACCGGAAGATACAGAGTAGAGAGACATGCCTAAATTCAATGATTTCCTGCAAGTGGGACAATCGGGATGAGGCACTTGCCCATTCGATTTGGCATCGTCAATTTGTTTCTTTATGCAGTCGTGGAGACATCTTTCGTGAAATATATGACCTTTTGGTACAGAGACATAACTGTAAATATTGGTTACAAGTTTATCGCTGGAGTGCATTTACCACACGGTACGGAGGATGTGGCCGCCGTTTCGGTTGTCAAAGACTCATAGCACACCGGACATTCCATCTCTGAAAGCTTGCAGATGCCTGCGACTTTGAAGATTCAGGTAGGACTGGAAAGTGAAGGAGATGGACAAAGGGGATTCGGAAGATGGTCGTCGAGGACATGAGCGTTCTTGTAATTGGGTCCGCGGTTGCTGCCGTGAGGCATGCCATGCATCACTGCCCGGATCGTCATTTGCCAAAGTTAGTTCTTATTAAATAACGTATTGCCTCCATTTGGCAATTTGATGCGCCATCACCGACACTCAAAAATTAAATCCGGTATTGTATTCCCACACACACGCGAGAACCTTAACCGTCGTATTCAGTATTGCCGATACAACAAATTGTTTGGAATGAATGACTCCGTGGAATGGTAGGGAATGGTACAATGATCAACGAATATAAATGCATACAAAATGAATGCCGGCAAGCCCACCGTAAGCGAGCCGCGAGCAAAATCATTGCGTTTCCGGCAATCCTCGCATCGACAGACTGAACTTGACTGCGACCACGACGTCTCTCCCGTGCCAGACATGACAGGCTGCAGCGATCAAGCCACACTGTGCTGAGATATGTTGAGTACTATCTTTATCCTTCGCGTGCATACTCTCTAATCCAGTGACTGACTTTCAAGTTGTATTTTAGGGAATTCTGATAATACATCCACCCTGCGTTCTCACAGGTACCTCACAAGAACTCAATGTAAGTCGGACTGATACGTTGAAGGTCATTTAATTTATGAAGATATTTGAGGGTTGACGGCCATCCTTGAACCGCTTGAGGCTGATTCTCAGCTCTCTTGTTCAGTAGTAGTATACTCCGGGTCCGCGATAGCCTGGCTGATTTTCGCGTTCCAACTCCGAGGCGCAACGAACGTTACTCCAACCACATATCCCTGTCCAGATACTACCACACGAGGGTTTCTTTTCTACATCATTTTCCAATAGAAGAAAAACGGGCGAGCAATGAATTTGGCAATAATCGGGCGATTATATGAACGCACGTGCTCCTCGAAAGCAAAGCAGGTCACCCACTACCTTTAAACTCCGTGCCTGGACGTCTACTGCTCCATTCTGTCTCGTCTTCCATAGTGCCACTCAATCTCAATACTTCAAGCTGAAACTGGCGCCTGTTTAGACACGACACGAACAACTCGGGTTCGGCGACACAGTCTTCATTGAAAACTTCCTCATGTCTCCGGAAGAGGCCTATGCGACAACTGGACGTTATTAATGCTTTCGAGCTCGTTTTTCCGGTTCTCGCGACGATGTCTGCCAATGCATCCATCGCTATGTCGGTGAGACGCAAGAGGTCGCATTGTCATGACTATTTCCGACGGCGGAGGCTATCATCCGACGTATGATATCCGTCATCCTTCACAACATGATCCTTCCCTCAACATATATAAGACGTACAAAATGACTTTGGGATCATAACCGCTTCTTCACCAAAGCACAACCATGGGTACTTTCCCAAATCTCGCAGGTCTCATTCTGGCGGTGACTATGCTGCCTCTCCTGGGTATGTATTTACCTTTAAACATCGACTCCTACTGATGATTAATTCAAACAGCATGGGCTGGCGAAGGTGGCAGCTTTGTTCTCATAAATATGACACCATACAACTGGAATCAGATTTATATACATTCTGATCAGATGAACGCGTGGGGTTTTCCTCAGTCAGTTCCTGCAGGTAAGCAGCATATTAATCTGCTTATTTTATATTGTACCACCGTTGCTGACCCAAGTATAGGTTCCATGGCGAAGGTCTACGTCGAATGGGACCAGAGTATATTCGATGATCAGGAGGACGATGGCGGTCAAGTTATTTACCAGCTTCAGGGCGCTCCTATATCCGCTTCCTTCCAGTTACAAGCAAGTGCCACCACAACTTCATTCAATCTGCAAGCCTATTACACGAATATCGCAACGACGAGCCATCCACTTGGCAGCGTCGTCGACCTCGGGTGGGTCCATGATGGGAACACAGTGTTCGTTCTCTCGGGAGTGCCTGGACTCCTCATGAACACGATTAACCCTCCCACCAATTGGATGCAGCTCAGTCTCCCTACGGTTGGAAATAAACCCCTTCGCCAGCTCGTTATTCCTGGGTCACACGACTCAGGTATGAGCCTCATTGACGGCTCGACCTTCTTTGGCGACGATGCGGATCATGTACTCACGCAAACCCTTTCCGTTGGGGGTCAACTCGCCAACGGAGCACGCTACTTTGATCTTCGACCTGTCATCTCCTCTGGTATTTTCAAGACCGGCCACTACTCCACGCTACCAGTTGTTGGCTACCAAGGTGCCAATGGTGAATCGTTCTCCCAGATAATATCGGAGATCAACGCATTCACGTCTGTCAACGCCGAGCTCATCATTCTCAACCTATCACATGATTTGAATACCGATAGCGGTTATGGGTCGCTCACTCAGGCCAATTGGAATCAGTTGTTCCAGCAACTCTCAGGTCTCAGTCACCTTTATGTCGCTCCGAACCCCACAACCATCGACCTTAGCACCCTACCGCTCAGCCAGTTCATCGGGCAAGGCTCTGCGGCTGTCATTGTCCTGGTTGACGCTGGAGACACGACTGTCACCCTTGGATCGTATGCAAGTCGAGGCTTCTATAATTCGACTACGCAATTCCCCCTATTCGATTCATACGCCAATACCAACGACCTTTCCACCTTGGAAAACGACCAACTCACGAAATTGGCCCAAAACAGGACTAGTTGGAACTCTTCGGAATTTTTGCTTTCGTGGACCTTGACTCAGCAACCGATCGACTTCACGCCGAAGGATGCACCGAGCATCATCGATTACGCCAATCAGGCAAATAATGATCTCTTCACTGCTCTCCCGCCTGTCATCAATCGAAACGTATTCCCTAACATTCTTTACATCGACAACTTCAATAGAACGGATGTAACTGCGTTAGCTATTGGCATCAACGATTACAATACGAATTGGCAGGTATGTAACGCTTCTGCTTGACCTATTTTCTTTTCTTTAATTTTTGTGTTTCTGGTCAGGGCTCACAATGCGGAGGTGTGTCTTCAAAAATGTTGTTGTATATATTCCGGCTGAACGGTGTTCTAGGCGATGGATATACAGGTTCAACTGTTTGTGTCGTTGGGGCGACGTGTTACGCAGAAGCTTCGGTGAGTGTTTACCTTTCAATATCTTAAATATATATCTAATACCTGCCTCAGTTCTTTTATCAGTGTTCCTGAATGGTGCTCGAGGATTGGGAGATCAACTGTTTTGGGTTCCATGTAAATAAAGGCAGTGCGATGGGACACCATACAAGGCTTAGTTTGCTCCCGCGGTAAATTGATGTTTTTAATGGCAATCATCTGGACGTAGTTAACCTTGACTACACCGACATATCACCATTGGCAGGTGGCGTGCAAGTAAGTAACCATGAGATATTCTCACCAAGAAAGGAAAGAGATGAGCTTGTGATCCTAACAAGGCCAAACAACAGTCCGCGCTGTTTGATCTTCACGACTCCAACGACGATGACTCTCACCTGTTCTCGAACTCTGATGTCATGGATTCTGTCACGGCCAGATCTCGCGACTTCCCAAACCACAAGCTTGTACCACTACCTCTTATTTTCAGGGATGCAGCTCGCTTCTTTCAACTTCCTTATAAATCTTTCCAAGACCGTCGACGCAAACGCACGGTAGAAGAGTCCTTTCGAGTGGTTTCGATCTAATAACATCCGTTGTTATATTCTTTGTCAAACTTCCGGCTGTCAGATCTGTGCTTCTCTTCAATATCTGCTGTGTTTCAATTAAATATCCTACCAAACCAAGAAGACGAACTGCCGTCGTGGGGCCTCACTGGTATATCCTCGGCAGCGCACGCCATCCATCGGCAAAAAAAACATTTGTTTACATACGCTTGCAAGACCCTACAAGGGCCATATGTAATAGAATACCTTAAGTAATATTTGAGGCCTTACGTTGTGAGATTTCACACATCCAGTCCTTGTAACGCCCAGCATAGTTGGGGCGGTTGCAAGTGTCGAAATTCTGCCGTGCTATGCAATGGATTGTAAACCTCAGCGGACCTTGTAAGAGTCAGCCGAGTTGCACTGCATGTAAGCCCTGACAATGCTCACAGTATCATATATGGGACATGTAGACATTGCATGCTTCATAACAATCTCAGTTCACATGTCTGTAATTTGAAGCATATATGCAGCATAGTATAATGTATGTATTTCACAGAAATGATACACATGGTATCGAAGACACAAGCATACAGGTAGATACAGAGGGAATGACAATACTACAGCTTTGAAGGAATATGAATGATGCGGAGTCAGTTCTCCGAGTCGATCGACGTCGCAGTAGTAATATGAATCAGTCATTATCAAGACATGG
>MLYV02000778.1:0-14753 GCA_001913855.2 Hermanssonia centrifuga | reverse complement strand
GTTCCCACGGGGAGTGGCTGAGAATGGGAACATAAAAATACACAAATCTAATCATATATAATTAGCGAACATGCACGATTAGAATAATAATTCATAGCTGCTATATAGTTCCAACGGGGTGTGGCTGAGAAGAGGAACATGAATATACACAAAGCTAATCATATACAATTAGCGAACATGCACGATTAGAGTAAACAACTACAGGCTGCTACATGATTAGTAGGCTCCTAACAATTTTAAATGGTAGGTATGTATCCCAAAAATGTCAATACAGTTATATTCCTGTGTGGCTGAGTTGGTTACCACGCGTAGGTCGTTATTATTTTGAATAGCGCGGGTTCGAATTCGGCAGTGTCTTTTACATTTATGACGATTTCCGCGTGACTTAGGCGCTAACCATATTAACACTGGTGGAACATAATCATATATGAATATCTTCGATAATTGTGAGTTATCGTTTATGATTAATACTGAATATATACACGCGCTATGTTGGAGGACTACCGTTAAGAATAACTTTTATCATCGTTGTGAATTCGACTGAGAGAAAGATCAGTGCATCCAGCTGTCTTAAAAAACCGCCCACAACAAAGCGAAGTAGCTGCTGCAGTGAAATACAAGTCCCGTGTATTGGTTGCGTACGACGCAGACAACGACCAGGACCTACAAGGTATTGCGGATGGCTATACGTTTCCGGGTTGACACTCAATATTTTTTCCTGTATGTATCTAGCCGATTTAATAGTGGATCGGGCCGTGCAGAGGTTAGAGGCTCACCTAACCAAGATCATGACCGATGCGCAAAATCGCTTCGCAGTTTCGGTACGGTTGTCCAGTCCCTCACTGATAGTGGTATCAAAAGCCGTTTCACTCACACAATTCATAGTTGGACGATCTCAAACGTGAGATACAGCAACTGCAAGTCAAGCAGAATGAATTCCAAGCGGATCTCTCTGAAGTCAAGACATCGGTCCGCAAAATTGCTACGGACCTCTCTGGAGTCAAGACATCGGTCGGTAAACTTGAGACGGATCTCTCTGAAGTCAAGCACAATGTGAAAGCTCTGATCCATGACACTGCTATCGTGAGCCTGTCATTTTTTATCAGAAGCGGATACCAAGGATTCAAAATCTCTTAGCTTCAGAATAAAAATCGTACAGATTGCTTGGTAGAGGTACCATTTCCTCAAACTCATGAAATGCCATGGGGCATGCAAGTTGAGACCGGCAGGGTAAGTTGCTGCATTCCGCATGATCAAGAAACATCTTACAATCTCGACCTTAGAATCGCTCTCGAGAGCTCTCTGAGCTGACTTCGGAGAAAGTTATCCGCCAGTTGGACAACGTTGAAGCGAAAGCCTACTTTACCAGATACTATCCTGGTGAAACGGTCCCACGAGATCAGGGTGAGATTCATGATGCTATCCTCAGAGCAGTTGGCGGTTCGACTCTGTAATCTATTCAAAGCAAGAAATCACTGAATATTTCGGTCTGCGCTGTTTTATGGACTATCTCAGAATTCCCCACCGTGAGGTCCTCATCCCGGAAGGCCTGCGGTCATCTTCTCTGGGGAACACAATGAAGACGTATCTAATCGCACTCAGACATGGAATGAGCCCCCTTACAATATATCTCGCTATGAGGCTAAACCTCTAAGTCGATGCCTACCCCAGTTCAGCTCTTCCTGGCTGATTTCGAACACAGGCTGGGCATCCAGCTTTCGTTCCGATGTTGCGCTGTTTGTGTATATTTTCCCTGCCTCCCACTCTGCGTTCCTCATATCGCCGGCCCGATGCTCTATCTGAAATACTCGTCGAACATCAAGGAGCCTACCCTTATTCCACTGTACTCGCAGAAATTTCTATGTTCACTTGATTTCCGCGCCGGTTTTGCGTTAGATCTGGAGGGATCAAAGAAATATGAGGGGTGCTTGCTATGTGGTATAAGTATCTCATTGATATACACGCCATGTTAACAGCAAGTGATGTTCCCCAAAGCCTGCCGAAGTGCATACGAGCAAGGTGTAAGCCGCCAGGGGCGGCGATCTACGTGCTATGAAGCGCATGCCAACAACGGGCCGAAATTTGCCTCGGTTTTGTAATTCCAAAAAGTATCTATACGCATCGGCCGTAGCACGTCTCCGCGTAGTATTCCAGCTCTCAGGCTATCTACTAGTAGTACGGATGCCAGTGGCTATAAGGTTGCAAGCATGGTGATATTGTACATGTAAATACCACAGTAGATGCATACAGGAGAGAGGGGGCTGAGCGTAGGCCCATTACCAGATGTTATACAACTTGGGCAGGAAACGACGTCGGTTCGGATCCAAAAGAAAGGTAGGCATGGGTTGTATGATACTCAGGAAAGACGGCAAATCCTTAGTACGATCAGTCTCGTATGTGTAAGTGTTCGTCCTTCATATGTGAAACATACTGTCCTTCAGGTCGTCGTGAACTACAGTCCCCCACATCTTCACAGCAGGCTGGTCATAGACCTGCTTTCTCTCTACCTCCGTCCGTAGTCCGGCAGCGCCGCTCGAACCTGACCAGACATTTGGACTTACTGAAGGTGGACATGTCTGGCAACCCTGCGAGCTGCTTGTGATCGTTGTGCAACGTTCCTTGAGGTTCGTGGAAAGCTGGAAACACTGAAGGCGGGCAGAAACTCGCCCCGCAAGTTCCGCACAGGTCACTGAGCATGCCTTCGTGAACTTCGATCCTAAAGAAGGGGCGGTCTTTCGGAGGTACTAACTCATGACAGAGACATGAGGCTTTGAGTTGAGGCCTTGAGGTTCCACGTTGAATGTTGCATGCTTTTGAACATAAGATTTGGGTAACATAGGCTGGGCGTGAAGGTGAAGGCCCGGGCCGCCGAATTTCAATCTCTACTTCGGGCGTCTGATTACTGGCACCGAGCCGCACTACTGACTGTTTGATACATTGACATATTTTCGGATATCTCCTCAGGCAACCCATGGATGAAGAAAATGGTCGCAAGTCCCTCGTGTGTGTTCTGAAAGCGTCGGCTAAGGCAAGACTCGAGCTTTCCAGCTTCAAGCTTCAAGGCCTATCATGATGATCATCACGACATACAGCCTCCTCTGTAAAATCTGTACGACATGCGATACGTCTTCAAGTTGGGTGCACCGGCAGTGATTTGTCAAGATATTTTATTTTGGTACTCAAGGACGTCTTCTCTATGGAGTTTTGCAAAATCCCGACGACACTTGAAACCTCGAGGCCAGGGTGCAAGTTGGTTTTGTGCTGTTTGAGCAACTGATTTCAAACAGAAAAGTGAGTGATCCAGCCCGCATCCTCTATAAAAACGTTTCATCTCCCGACACTAGCACGTCCATATTTACTCCCGCAGTATGTATGGTTTTCCGGCAAGTTGGAATCGAGTCGGAGTTGCATTTCACTCCCCTCCGTCGTGAGGCGAATGCAGGGAGTGTTCGGACATCACATATCCAGATGAAGCTCATTTCGCGGAGCAAAGAGCTCCGACCAAATGGCTCTACAATACCAGCGGCGGATTTGTCCAGATATCCAGATAAATGTATCTATGGAACATACATCTCCGACGCGGACTGAAGTGCCACCGTGAAAGACGAACACAGCAAATATGTGTCCAGACAATCCCGTGTCACAGTGAGTCAGTGTGGCTTCTCATGAAATACACATCGCTCACTTATGCGGTTGTGCAGGAGTCAGGTCTCCATATACCTGCTGTAGTTGGGAAAATTTTCCAGTTTGGCTACCTCGAGGACTGCCGGAGATTTTGAATATCCTACCGCCAGAGTCCGTGTACGAGTGTGGTGCTCCTGCATACGGCCAGCTATCCGGACATCCTGAATACCTGGAGATGTGGACAACGCCCCCCCCCCCGCAGTTAATGAAATTTCGTTCTTTGGAAAACCCGGGATGTATGCGTGACGCAGGCCTCAGAGGTTATCCGAAAGGCCAGCCTTTTAGGACGTCCCTGCTCTCTATAAAGAGGCAGCTTGAGCGAAGTCAGTAAGACACCAACCTCAGCCCGACCACAATCAGCCCTCTACAAACACAACAACCAACTGGTTGGTACCTTCTCCTCTGATACGGAATTGAACCATTGACTGAATGTACATTGCACAGCTCTTCTTTCTCCATCGATTGAAGATGTTCTCCTTAAACACCCCAATGACCCCTGTTACCGTCGACGTCAGTCTATCCTATTCCCCGCTCACTACCTGTGCCAACCCCACTGACTGCGTGCTTTCGTACACGTTATAGGCTAGCAAGAACCCCATTCTGGGTAACGACCGATGCCCAGCTTGTGGCGGATACGTTGGTCCCGATGGCGGGCACTGCTGCCCTCCTAAATAATTTATCCTTCATCCCGAGCACGTCCAGCATGCAATGTATTGGACTCAGAGTGTGGTTGGAGAACGTACTAGGAGCGGATGGGTTATGGAATTATTCATGGGACTCATCTTGATCTTTCTTCACGCATGCTCTAGTCATCGCACGTAATGCGCAAAGTACATGATTCCTCGTTTGACTCCGATATCAACTTCTGACGCTTCTCTCGCGCCATTCAGTTCTGTTTATAAAATACCCTCTGTCCGCACAATACCGCTAGTAAGGCTTGACGGGAGATCACGAAGTAGCAACCTTCGTTCGAACTTTTTTTTAACTCCGTCGAGTTGCGTGAACTCGCATCAGGTCTGGCACTCGAGCAAAGGCGCGAGCTGTATACGTACTAGAACCGTTAGTTGGAGCCCACTCGAACTTCGAAGAGTTGAAAATGTGACTTGGTTTGAAAACTTGGTTGCGGAATTTTCAAGTTCAAAAAGAAATGTCCCAGGGAGGATTCGAGCCTCCGTCTTCACGGTTTTGTGCGACCACAACGTGATGATCTAACCACTAATCGACAAGGACCATCATCGTAATTATTTCTACTACTTCATCAATAGAAGCACGGTCACTTAGTCACAAATCTATAATGGCTAGTACCATCAGCTATGTACAAGGTGTACGCAGAATATAAAAACAGGCCAGAATATACGACAACAGTGATAATACATGCAACGACCCGAACGTCAATCATCCATAATATTCTCGTGGAGTTACACCCCATCCCTGCAAAATGAACAACATCCTGCCAACAAGCGTCAGTATTTTCAACCTCATGGAACTGGTATAGCGCACCACTTGATTCTATCTAAGCGGAAGATGTGGAACAGAAACAGCCATATAGCTTGATAGAGGGTTAGAAGGTCTCTGTTATGGCGAAGACGAGTCGGGAAGCTTACTGAGTTCCATATAAGTGAAAAAGCCCAGAGCTCCACCTTTGGCACCGCGCTTGACGAATCGCAAGGCATCGACCCACAATTTCATATCTTTCGGCGAGGGACGAGCGTCCTTGTCCATCAGGAACGTCATGAGAATTCGAGCGTCTTTAAGAACAATACGTCAATGTTGACTAAGTGATTACTGGACCGCCGTGACTTACAGATACCGATATGGCTTTGGTCCAAATATACATTAGTTACGATTCAAGAGCAGAATGAAACGATATACGCACAAATGTCCACTAGACGTTCGATTATATGACAATCAGCCAGCAGAAGCATCATCGTCGTGAGTGGCACTCACACAGTCCCTATCGCATTCCGGTAAGCCGAATTGGTCGTCAATATCGACCAATCCTCGGTAGAAAAAGTCTGCAGGTACAGATTCGGTCGCTGTATGGATGCAATCGATAAGAAAATCAATACACTTTCTTAGCGAATATAGAATTGCCTCGTATGCCTCAGGGAATAAGTCTTTCTCAATAAAATTAACGTCAGGCTTCTTAAAGCCCGTTGCAAGAACGATTATGTCTGCACCAAACTTCGGTTGTCATGTCAAAATCAATACTGGTTGATTAGAAGAACAAGACATCAGAAGTACGCACCTCCTTCTTATTGCCTTTATCGCCAGATCGACTGTTCCTGTCCCTGACATTAACCAGGACACCGCGACTAGTGAGCTCTTCTGTGTCTCCGCGGATATATTTGCAGCGCCCGTGTCGAACATGCCCCAGAAATTCATCGTTTACAACCTTTAGAACAATGTAATCGACATATTTGGCATGAGAACAGATCGCACAACCACTTACGGGAGTACTCTCAAAAAGACCGAGGTGAGCTGGTGCGAGGTCCTCGACGCCATGGTAATTGAATTTAATGATGAACTTCTCCCAAAGGAAACTACGCGAGCACCATTCAGATCTGAACGAGGCAGACGGATATTTTGAAAGGACACACCTGAGAGGCATCTCTCGTCCAAATGGTTGCATAGCTATGAGCGTGTCAACGAAGATGTTTCGAGGAATAATCCACTGTGCAGACGCATAAATATAATCGTGCTGTATTGGTTCTGGTATTGACTCACCTTGTCTTCTCTGGCGATCACCAAGCATTTCTGAGCACCTTGTGCCAGTGCAGCCTCCACAGCCTCCACTGCACTCGCACCACCTCCAATTATCGCCACGGTTTTGCCTTCGAAGGACGGCGCATCCTTGCGATCCAGTTGGGAAGAGTGCAAGATGGGACCCTTGAATACATCGTCGCCTTCGTCAACGTGAGCCTTACCATTCTGTTGCTTGGTCGCGGTATCGTTCGCATCATCGTTGTTATCCTCATTCTTTCCTTCCGCCAGACTTTTATCCTCGCCACCTCTTTGTACATCCTCTCCGGTTTCGAAGGCTTCTCCAGGCGTCGGGAATCCCTGTTCTTTCTTTTGAACCTGATCGCGTCCGACGTCCCAAGCGTTTTCCTGTGGCTTCGTTTTCGTCCATACACCGTCGTCCTGGGTAGCAATTTCGTCAGAAGATACGGAGACGGTATCGCCCCCGTCACCGTGATATGCTTCCCCTGGAGTCAAAAAGTTGTTCTCTTTCTTCTCCTGCTGATCTTCGGCCACTGCGTCCGGATTTTGCTTTTGCATATCAGTCCAGGCCGTCGGGTTTCTCTTGCCATGCCTCTCCCCATGAGATCCCCCCTTTTCCTTCTTCTCCTTCTCTTGCTCGTGAGCCAGATCTTTCCGTTTTTCTTCGTCCTGCTGTTTCTTAGCCTGTTCCTCCTTCCAACCGGGCATACCCTTTAGGGTGATCATGTTTGGCTGCCCACAAGTTCCTACAGTCGCAATAACAGCATCAAACACTCCGTCCTGACCGTCGTTAATGATCCACCGTGCATGTCCCAATTTCTCGGGCTTCAGCTCTTCCTCAGTGACGCTTTTCAGTTCTTCTGGCTTGGCGCGTCGGACAGATGTAACTTGGGTACTGAGCCGCGTGCGAGGTTCGAGTTTATATTCGCGCCATATGCGTGTGATCTCTACGTGCACATTACAGAATTCATAAACGAAACGGTAGAGATAAAGGGAGTCCCACGAACCTTTAAGGATCTCATCACGCTGAGGGAATGCACGCGACCAGCATACAGCGGGGTGGAAGCGATATAAGAGAGAGTTCAGCTGTAGTCCTGAAGTTGCATTGACATTCGCCCAGATCCCGCCTAAAAATCAAGCATGTGAGCAGAATATTCGACGTTGACCTGTAAAAGGACAGCATCAAAGATACGAGCTTACTCCATTCAGGAGATGATCACTACATATGTGCAACCCGGGTTGAACGAAATGACAAAAGTATGTAGCGAACGACCGCTATTATAACGACGCGACTCGAGTATCTTTGCACTTACCAACTTTGTCTGATTGCTCGTATATGACCACGTCAAAGCCGTGAGAGATGGCATGCGCTGCCGAGGATATACCAGTGAGGCCTGCTCCTACGACTGCAATCCGACCCCTCGGTTTGGTTGGTTGTTTAGCTGTACGCGGAGGACGCTGGAGTAAGATATGATATGATCAATATGTTGCACTTCAGGTCATGTGCACCAATATATCAAGCCCTCCACCAATACGACTCCATTTCTGTATCTCATATACGTACAACAATACTGGAAGCGATATATAGATTTGAAAGACTGCTCACCGGCTTGAACAAAAGTATGATCATTTGCTGAACTAGAACATAGCAGATGTTGAAGAAAAACACAGATATAACAGTCGGAAGTTTGACAAAGAATGTCACGACGGATGCCATTAGGTCAAAACCAGCAGAAGCGAGCCTTTTAACGTATGTTTGCACAGCGGTCATAGCTGCGAGGACGGTCGTCGTGTCGGAAGGAAAGATTTATGAGACAACGAGCCGCAGCCCTGATAATATGAGGTGGTGGTACAAGCTTGTGATTTAGGTAAACCCCAGCGAGAGACCAAGTCGTGACAGAATCCATGACGAGAACAAGTGAAAGTGGAGCATCATTGGAGTCGTGAATATCAAACAGCGCATTTGTTTGGCTTTGTTAGGATCACAAGCTCGTCTTCTTCCTTTTCCGGTGTGAGAGGTTTCAAACTGCGATATGTCTACGTATCCAAATTTAATTGAGTCTAAATAATAACCATGAAATACAACAATATTCCCCGGGGGAGAATTAAACTCTGTCTGGTGCCCCGCAGCGCACTGATTTTACGAGCATCATTACGTTGCATCTAATGACACCTCACAGCCGCTGATCGTTCAATCTTTCAACGCCATTTAATAAATACACTGATAGAAGAACTGGGGCAGGTATTAGATATATGTAAGATAGGGGAAGATAAATGCTCACAGAAGCTACTGCGTAACACGTCGCCCCAACGACGCAAACCGTTGAACCTGTGTACCCGTCACCTAGAACACCATTCAGCCTGAATCATGTGGAACAAATGTTGTTGAAGACACACCTCCGCATCCTGCGCCCTATTACCAGGAACACGTCAATCAAACTTGAAAATAACTCAAGCAGCGGCTTTACATACCTCCCAATTCGTATTGTAATCGTTGATACCGATAGCTAAAGCAGTCACATCCGTCCTATTGAAGTTGTCGATGTAAAGAATGTTGGGGAATACGTTTCGGTTGATGACAGGCGGGAGAGCAGTGAATAAATCATTATTTGCCTGGTTTGCATAGCCAATGATACTCGGTGCATTCTTCTGTGTGAAGTCGATCGCTTGTTGAGTCAAGGTCCACGAAAGTAAAAATTCGGAAGAATTCCAACTGATCCTGTTTTGGGCCAATTTCGTGAGTTGGTCGTTTTCCAAGGTGGAGAGGCCGTTAGTATTGGCGTATGAGTTGAATAGGGGGAATTGTGTAGTTGAGCTATAGAAGCCTCGAGTTGCATATGACCCAAGGGTGACAGTCTTGTCTCCAGCATCTACCAGGACGATGACAGCCGCCGAGCCGAGCCCAATGAACTGACTGAGCGGTAGGGTGCTAAGGTCGATGGTTGTTGGATTCGGAGCGACATAGAGATGACTGAGACCTGAGAGCTGCAGGAACAGCTTGTCCCAGTCAGCCTGAGTGAGCGACCCATAACCGCTATCGGTATTCAAATCATGTGATAGATTGAGAATGATGAGCTCGGAATTGACGGCCGTGAACGCGTTAATTTCCAATATTATCTGGGAGAACGATTCGCCATTGGCACCTTGGTAGCCAACAGCTGGTAGCGTAGAGTAGTGACCTGTCTTGAAGATGCCAGAGGAGATGACAGGTCGAAGATCAAAGTAGCGTGCTCCGTTAGCGAGTTGACCCCCAACGGAAAGGGTCTGCGTGAGTACATGACTTGCACCGCCGCCAAAGAAGGTTGAGCCGTCGACGAAGCTCATACCTGAGTCGTGCGACCCAGGAATAACGAGCTGGCGAAGGGGTTTATTTCCAACCGTAGCGAGACTGAGCTGCATCCAATTGGAAGGGGGGTTGATCGTGTTGAAGTGCCCAGGCACTCCCGAGAGAACAAACACCGTATTCCCGTTATGGACCCACCCAAGGTCAACAACACTGCCCAGCGGGTGACTCGTCGTTGCGATATTCGTGTAGTAAGCCTGCAGATTGAATGAAGTTGTGGTAGCCCTTGCTTGTAACTGGAAGGAAGCAGATATAGGAGAGCCCTCAAGCTGGTAAACAACTTCGCCGCCGTCGTCCTCCTGATCATCGAGTATATATTGGTCCCATTCGACGTAGACCTTCGCCATAGTACCTATACTTCGATCAGCAACAATGATACAATACAAGCAGATCAATACGCTGCTTACCTGCAAGAACCGACTGAGGAAAATTCCACGCGTTCATCTGATAAGAATTTATATAAACCTGATTCCAGTTGTATGGAGTCATGTTGATGAGAACAAAGCTACCGCCTTCTCCAGCCCGTGCTGTATAGACTATATATCAGTAGGAATCGTGATTAGAGGGTAAATACATACCTAGGAGAGGCAGCAGATTAACAGTCAGAATAAGTCCTGCAAGGTTCCAGAAAGTACGCATGATTGCTACGCTATGTAGCTACCGAAGAAGCGGAAAATTTGGGTATGGCTCCAAAGCCCTTTGGTAGGTCTTATATAGATTGAGAGGCGGTACATATCGTGGAGGGTGATGAATACTTGAATAAGTCAGATGGTAGCCTCCGCCGTCGGCGATATTCATATTGCGGTTCGTGCCTCGCCAAAAAAGGGAAATGATCCTCCAGAGCTCAAATCCATCAACTGGATCCGTTGAGTAAATGTCTAATGTCCGGAGACAGGAAGGGTTTTGCGATGAAGAGTATATCTCCGAACCCGAGCGCGAATCCGGGTCCAGAACAGGCGCCCGTTTCAGCTTGAAGTATTGCGAATCTAAGCTTGAGCACAAGATGGGGGATTAATATCTGAGACTAAGACCAAATCGAGCAGCGAATATTCAGGCACGGACCCCAGATGCAGTGTCTCGCAGCCTAATTGCATGCGAGGAGCACACGAGTTCATGTCACCCAATTATCGCTCCGACTCGGAGGTCAAACCACAAGTTTTTCTCTCTACCTATTGAATACGTTGATGGGCAAAAAGTTCTCCTACAGCGTTGTCTGATCAGAAATATGGCAAAAGGACATCAGGGTTATACACTCAGCGAAGATGGAATAGGGAGATTAGCTGGGCTATCGCGTACCATAAACTGTGCTCTAGGCACCGAGCGCGAGAGCTGGGAACACAAAAAGTATCAACTTGAACATACTATGCTAGTATGATAGTATATAGCTTGGCTTGGTCGTTGAGGGCGGTCATTGGTCTGGCGCCGGGTCGTCGTGGTCGGTCAAGTTCAATCTGTCACGTCCCGAGAATTGCCGGAAACACTGGCACTCGTGAATAACAAACAACCTTTATTGGGCCTTGTTAGGATCAAAAGCTCATCTCCTTCCTTTCCTGGTAAGAAACGGTTTTCAGACTGCGCACGCCGTCTGTTCAAAAAGGATATGTCTACTTTGATTGAGACCAGATGATCACCATTAAATACAACAATATCCTCAGGGCGAACTAGGACCTCTATTGTGCTGATTTTACGAGCATCGTTTGTATGCAATTAATGCCAACACAAACTCGCATTGGTTGATCGTTCAACTCTTGAACACCATTTAAACACACTGATAGAAGAACTGAGGCAGTATTAGATATATGTAGAATAGCGGAAGGTAAATTCTTACAGAAGAAGCTGCGAAACACGTCGTCCCAACGACGCAAACCGTTGAACCTGTGTACCCGTCACCTAGAACACCATTCAGCCTGAATCATGTGGAACAAATATTGTTGAAGACACACCTCCGCATCCTGCGCCCTATTACCAAAAACATGTCAATCAAAGTCGAGAATAAGTCTAGCAGTAGCTTCACATACCTGCCAATTCGTATTGTAATCGTTGATACCGATAGCTAACGCAGTCACATCCGTCCTATTGAAGTTGTCGATGTAGAGAATGTTAGGGAATACGTTTCGATTGATGACAGGCGGGAGTGCAGTGAAGAGATCATTATTTGCCTGATTGCCGTAATCAATGATACTCGGTGCATCCTTCTGTGTGAAGTCGATCCCTTGTTGAGTCAAGGTCCATGAGAGCAAAAATTCCGAAGAATTCCAACTAGTCCTGTTTTGGGCCAATTTCGTGAGTTGGTCGTTTTCCAAGGTGGAAAGATCATTGGAGTCAGCGTATGAATTGAATAGGGGGAACTGCGTGATCGAATTATAGAAGCCTTGACTTGCATACGATCCAAGGGTGACAGTCTTGTCTCCAGCATCTACCAGGACGATGACAGCCGCCGAGCCGAGCCCAATGAACTGACTGAGCGGTAGGGTGCTAAGGTCGATGGTTGTGGGGTTCGGAGCGACATAGAGGTGACTGAGACCTGAGAGCTGCTGGAACAACTGATTCCAATTGGCCTGGGTGAGCGACCCGTAACCGCTATCGGTATTCAAATCATGTGATAGGTTGAGAATGATGAGTTCGGCATTGGCAGCCGTGAATGCGTTGATTTCCGATATTATTTGGGAGAATGATTCGCCATTGGCACCTTGGTAGCCAATAATTGGTAGCGTGGAGTAGTGGCCGGTCTTGAAGATGCCAGAGGAGATGACAGGTCGAAGATCAAAGTAGCGAGCTCCGTTAGCGAGTTGACCCCCAACGGAAAGGGTTTGTGTGAGCACATGATCTGCACTGGAAAGAAAGGTTGAGCCGTCGACGAAGCTCATACCTGAGTCGTGCGACCCAGGAATAACGAGCTGGCGAAGGGGTTTATTGCCAACCGTAGCGAGACTGAGCTGCATCCAATTGGTGGGATGCTACCAAGCGAGTGACTCGTCGTTGCGACATTCGTGTAGTAGGCCTGCAGATTGAATGAAGTTGTGGTAGCCCTTGCTTGTAACTGGAAGGAAGCGGATATAGGAGCGCCCTGAAGCTGGTAAACAACTTCGCCGCCGTCGTCCTCCTGATCATCGAATATATATTGGTCCCATTCGACGTAGACCTTTGCCATAGTACCTATACTTGTATCAGAAACCATGATACAATACAAGCAGATCAATACGCTGCTTACCTGCAAGAACCGACTGAGGAAAATTCCACGCGTTCATCTGATAAGAACTTATGGAAATCTGATTCCAGTTGTATGGAGTCATGTTGATGAGAACAAAGCTACCTCCTTCGCCAGCCCGAGCTATTTCAGATGATTACCAGTAGCAGTCGTGATTAGGGGACGAGAACATACCTAGGAGAGGCAGTAAAGTCACAGCCAGAATGAGCCCTGCAAGGTTCAAGAGAGTAAACATGATTGCTACGCTGCGTAGCTGCCGGAGAAGCGGAAGAGGTGGGTATGGTCCCAAAGCCCTTTAGTACGTCTTATATAGGTTGGGAGGCGGCACATATCGTGAAGGACGCTGGATACGATATGTCGGATGGTAGCCTCCGCCATCGGAAACATTCACATTGCGATGCCATTGTTCGTCCCTCGCCAAAAAGATAAATATTTATGCAGAGCTCGAATCCATCAATTGAATCTGTCGATTAGTCGTATAATGTCCGGAGACAGGAAGGGATCCGCGGTGAGGGCTGTGTCTCCGAATCCGAGCGCGAATCCGAGCGGTTCGGGTCTAGACAGGCGCCCGCTTCGGCTTGAAGTATTGAGCTTGAGCAGGCTTGAGCCTTCTTGAGCACAAGATGTGAGATCAATATCTGAGACAAAGACGAGATCGAGCAACAATATTGAGGCACGCACCTCAAATGTCTCGTACTGCATGCGAGGAGCACAAGGGAGCACAGCGTTCATGTCGCCCGACTCGATTATCGCAACTTGAAGTTCCGAGGTCAAACTCCGAGATTTTTCTCTCCCTAGTGAATAAATTGATGGGGAAGAAAGTCCTCCTATCTGATCAGAAATATGGGGAAAGGACATCAGATCTACACAAATAACGAAGATGGAACACGGAAATCAGCTAGGCTACTAGCACTACTGAACACGAGAGCCGGGAACACAAAAATAACAGTAGTACTCAACATATGCTAGACAGTATATATCATGGCTTGGTTATTGAGTGCGGTCACTGGTCTGCTGGGGTAGGCCTTGGGACGTCGTAGTTAGTAGGGTACTAGTACAGTCTGTCGATCCCAGAATTGTCGGAAACACTTGATTATGGTGGGCCTGACGGTATCCATTTTACCGCTTTCCGTTGCATTTATAACCATCATGGATTCATGGTACCATTCCAATCATCCATTCCAGACAGTTTGTTGTATTGGTACTACATACAAGATTCTCAACGATACGACTCAAATATCTTTACACTCACCAAAAGTTTGTGATTGCTCTTATATGATCACCATCGAAGTCATGTGAGACATCGGCAAAATAAACAAATGGTTACAAGGCAGTTGTCGGTTTGTAAGTGGCCGGCGGACCGGCAAGCGTCTGCGTGGCTATGTATGCCATACCTGTTCGACGAACAGTATGCAAATGTTTGACCGTCGGGTGAGGTATGACAAGCGACTGTAAGCAAGTTGAAATTCAGGCAATAGGAATGCAAGGACCTGTGATACGCACGTAAGTAATTCATTCTCTTACAAGCATCCTGCGTGACGCGTGACTTCACGCGTAGTCACTCCTCGCGTGTAGGCGCCCATCATAGACTCGCAGGTCGTCGGGCCTCTATCAGCCTCTATTATTCCTCTATCCTTGTACGGGGCACTACGTCAATGGACGTCAATGACGTAGGTTCCCTCCACTCTGTTTCTACACTCCACGTACCTTCCGGCGGATATAAAGACAACCATTTGTCCCCCGCTCTGCAGCTTTCTCGGCTTCTCACAACCATCTCTTCCGGTGATAAACCTT